>JAFEMH010002544.1:0-122500 GCA_022495995.1 Adenophora triphylla var. japonica | reverse complement strand
GTTTTTTATGGATTGCTATTTCAAGTATTGCCCCCGCCGGTCTTCTTATGTCAGGATATGGCTCAAATAATAAATATTCCTTTTTAGGTGGTCTACGAGCTGCTGCTCAATCAATTAGTTATGAAATACCATTAACCCTATATGTGTTATCAATATCTCTACGTGTGATTCGTTAAGACACAAAAACCCCCTATCGATTTGATTTCTAAGGCTAAACATATTGATAGGTAAAACTGCTATTTATTTGCTGAAGAGACAGATTGATTGAAAAAACCATGACCAGACTTAATAATAAGACGCTCTGAAAAACCCAAATACGACGAATACTTTTTGTTGCGGCTGGAAAAAGAAGAAGCCCCACCCCTAGGAATATAGGAATGGGAAGTGAAAGGAAAGGTAGTATACACGCATATTGATATGTCTGTCCCATATAAAATATAAAGTTTTTGAGTCATTGGATCCTCCCCCTTTCAAAACAAAAAGGGTCAATAAAAAAAAGAAAAATATGCCCCAATTTCAAAAAAAAAATTCCCTTTTGATATTCTTACTTATTTTGCGTTTTTAGCAAAGTTATTCTATTTTTTTCTTTTTATGAAGGACAATAGTTGAAAAACTAAAAAATCCTTCTTACGTTTCCATATCAAAGAGCCGAATCTAGGCATAAGAATTTAGTCGTATTTTTTCTTTTCGTAAAAGAGTTGATCAATTCAGATTTTGTCTTTCTTTTTTTGGTTGTTTTTTTGATCCTTCTGACATATAATGAATAATGAATATATTAATCATTGGTGTTTTCATTCAAAGTGAGAGTGAGACGGATAAGAATTTGCAGTCAGGAGTGAATAAGTCCAGGGTTCGAATTGGAGAGCAATTTGACCTTTGTTGTCGTATTTTTTCTTTTCGTAAAAGATAAAATCAATTCAGATTTTGTCTTTCTTTTTTTGGTTGGTTGTTTTTTTGATCCTTATGACATCTAATGAATAATGAATATATTAATCATTGGTGTTTTCATTCAAAGTGAGAGTGAGACGGATAAGATATGACATCTAATGAATAATGAATATATTAATCATTGGTGTTTTCACTCAAAGTGAGAGTGAGACGGATAAGATATGACATCTAATGAATAATGAATATATTAATCATTGGTGTTTTCATTCAAAATGAGAGTGAGACGGATAAGATATGACATCTAATGAATAATGAATATATTAATCATTGGTGTTTTCATTCAAAATGAGAGTGAGACGGATAAGATATGACATCTAATGAATAATGAATATATTAATCATTGGTGTTTTCATTCAAAGTGAGAGTGAGACGGATAAGAGCAGTCAGGAGTGAATAAGTCCAGGGTTCGAATTGGAGAGAAATTTGACCTTTGTTGTCCTATTTTTTCTTTTCGTAAAAGAGTTGATAAAGCTCCTTAAAACACCAATAATCCGTCCCATAAAATAATAATTACTCTCTCCGTATCATAAAAGTATAGCTACTCCTTCCGTCCCATCAACCTAACTTAAAAAAATCATAACTAGACAAAAATTGTAACAAGTTTATTTAAAATTGCATTACAATGTTTAATTCCTTAAGATCAACAATTAAATACACAAATCATAATAATTTAACAAAAAATAATATAAATTTACATAATGAACAACAAAAAGAATACTAACCTTGCAATTTAACAAAATTTCCCCAAAAAATTGTAATGAAATTTTGCTTCTTTTCTTCCTCCTCTACCTTCTTATTCTTCTTACTCTTTCTTTCCTCCTCCTCCTTCTTCTCTTTCTTTCTTTACTTCCTTTTTCTTTCTTTCTCTTTATGTTTGGCCTTACCTTTTTCAAAAAATTAAACACCCCTGATGTCGACAAAAAAAATAAAAAAAAATTTATAAATGGAATTTCAATTTCCGGATTTATTTTAAATCAAACCGGAAAATCAATATCCGGATTTACATTAAAACCGGAAAATCAATATACGGATCTACAAAAAAGTGCTACTTTGGTACATAAATTTTTTTGGATTATTTTGGTATATAAATATTTTAAAAACTATTTTTTGAAATTTTCATCTGACGGCCAACCCGTTAAACTAGACACATTAGTTTTAGACAAAAACTTGGGTGAGAACATGAAAACCCGTCTCACCCATGAGACGGGTCGGATCCTGACCCATCACCCGCCCAACAAAGCCAACCCGCGCCTCCGCCCAAGCTTTTTGCATATGGGCGGTCGCCCAAGCTGGAATGGGCGGTCGCCCAAGCCCACACTTGCCTTAAGCCCAATCCTTCAGCCAACATAAAGTAATAGTTTGTATACGTTAAAGTAATAGTTTGTATACATTAAAGTAATAGTTTGTATACATTAAAGTAATACATATATACAGAAAAGTAATAATGTTTTTTCCTATGTTTTCTTCGTTTGGCAAAAGTAATACTTATTATAACTAAAATGTAACAAACGTGTTATTTATATACAATAGTATTTGTACATAATTGTAACACATATGTATAGGTATATATGTTTTCATGTAAAAGTATTACATTATCTATAGAAATATGTTACAATTTCATCTATCAAAGTGTTACATTTACTTGTATAAACTATTACATTCATATACATGAGTTAGGGAAAAACTATTACTTAAAGTAATACATAGAAAACTTAGGGAAAAACACTATTACTTTTCTGTATATATGTATTACTTTAATGTATACAAACTATTACTTTAATGTATACAAACTATTACTTTAAGAGATGGTAACTATTACTTTTTCTCAGAAAAAAAAAAATTTTTTTAAAAAAAAAAAAAAAAAAAAAAATTGGCCTATAAAAAGCTGTCACGTGGCGGGTCATGGCCCATGGGTCATGGGTCGACCCGTCTCACCCATGAGACGGATCATACCCGTCTCACAGGAGACCAGCTCTTAGTTTTATTCCTTTTAATAAATATTTATATTTTGTCATACTCTATAATAGTTAAATTAAATTGTACTTCCTCCATCCCACTTCAAGAGTCCCTTCCATAAATGGCAAGTTTTGAATATATTTATACCTTTATAATTTAACATATTTACAAAAAAATCATTCATTATACCCTTATAAAGTTAACATATTTACAAAAAAAACTAATCATTAACTACTATTCCCTATCCCACATTTAACCTTTACATTCTCTCTGCTCTAATCTTCTATCGTCTTAAAAAAAAAAAACAATCATTAACTACTATTTCCTATCCCACATTTAACTTTTACATTCTCTCTCCTCTAATCTTCTACCCACTTACAATCTTTTATTTATTTTTAAAAAAAAAATTCTTAAAAAACGTGAAATACCAACCAAGGAGCATCGGTCTGAGAGGGCTGAGACACGGAAGGAGTAATATATTTTAGTGGAAAGAGAAAGGAGTGATGATTTTGGTTATGAATGGAAATAAAACAATTTGAGGTCGTGGTGGTTGATAACACGTGTAGATGACTAGGATGAAATGGAGGAATTCATGATGCGGATGCTCTTATAACCAACCTCTCCTCATCTTGGTATCGAACAAGACATATCTCTCTCTCAGTTGAATCCATGGCTGACACAAAGAATCATGTTGCAATTATAGCAAGCCCAGGAATGGGCCACCTCATCCCTGCAGTCCTGCTAGGCAACCGCCTCATCAAACACCAAAACCTCCATGTCACCATCCTAGTCATCTCCTCCCACACCTCACGAGTCGAATCCGAAATTCTCCTTCCCCTTGCTGGTTCCGACCACCTTACCATCATCAAAATCCCATCCCCTGACATATCTGCCCTAACTGAACCTGATGCCGCGGTGGTCACTCGGCTCTGCGTAATGATGAGGGAGGTGCGAACCGCCATCCGATCCGCCATCGCCGCTATGAGTACTTCTTGCCGCCCCAATGTCCTCATCTGTGACCTCTTCTCCACTGAGTCTTGGACCATAGCAGACGAGTTCGGCATGGCCAAGTACGCCTACGTTACTTCCTCTGCATGGTTTGTTGCTCTGACTACCTACTGTCACGTGCTTGATGGTGAGGTAGATGGTCAGTTTGTTGACCAAAAAGAACCGCTACAGATTCCCGGTTGCAAGGTGGTTCGACCAGAGGATGTCGTTGATCCTATGCTTGACCGGAATAATCAACAGTATCGAGAGTATGTAAGAATAGGGATCGACTGGACCCGGTTCGATGGCCTGCTGATAAACACGTGGGAAGACCTTGAACCTAAGTCAATTTGTGCACTACGAGATGGGCCCTTGCGATCTGTTTTAAAGGCGCCAGTTTATCCTATCGGTCCACTAAGTAGATCTTTTAAGCCGGCTAGTTCAAGAAGTGAGCTGGTTGACTGGCTTGACTCGCAACCTACTGAATCGGTTCTTTTCGTATCATTTGGTAGCGGGGGGACTATGTCAGCTGAGCAAATGTCTGAGCTGGCGTGGGGGCTGGAGATGAGTGAGCAGCGATTTGTTTGGGTGGTGCGCCCGCCAAGCGGTAGTGCTGCGGACGCATCATTTTTCACTGCAGGGAGCGGTTCAGACGCAATCTCCAGCTTCCTGCCAGATGGGTTCCTAACACGGACTCGCAAGGTGGGATTGGTGGTCCCACAATGGGGCCCACAGGTGGAAATTTTGAACCATCCCTCCGTAGGGGGATTCTTGTCACATAGTGGAATGAACTCAACGTATGAGAGTATTGGAGCCGGTGTGCCTTTAATTGTGTGGCCGCTCTATGCAGAGCAACGCTTGAATGCAACCCTGCTTACGGAGGAGGTGAGGGTGGCGCTGGGGCCGGAGATATGGCCAACCAAGAAGGTAGTGGGAAGAAATGAGATTGAGAAGATGGTTAGGAGATTGATGGAGAGTGAAGAAGGGAAGGGAATGAGAGAAAGGGTTAAGAAATTAAAAGAGAGTGGAAAAGAAGCACTGGGCTTGGATGGGTCTTCTTACAAGTCATTATGCCAAATTGTGGAAGAGTGGCGTGGGAAAGTAGAATAAAAACGCAAAATTATTGCCTTAGCATTGATCATGTTATTCGCATGCTCAGTGGCAGTCAGCGTTTGGTATGCATAAAGATATTATGGATATGATGTATTCTCAAATTCAGTAGGAATTTGCATGCTAGCTTTATTTCGTCTTTTGAACAAGTAACTCTGGTTGTAATATAAGTATGTAAAAGTTTATGATATATATATATATATATATATATATATATATATATATATATATATATATATATATATATATATATATATATATATATATATATATATATATATATATATATATATATATATTCCGTCCCACTTCACTTGGCACCAAGTGAAGTGGCACGGTAACTAAGGAAAAATAAGAGTGAAAAAAAGTGTAAGAAAATGTTGTGAGTATAAAGAATTAAATAGGAGAGAATGAGTGGGAGGAATAGTTAGGAGAGAGAATATTGTGAGTGTAAAAGTAAAGTAGGAGAGAGAATGAGTGGAGGGAATAGTGAATATTCTTTTCCATTTTGGGCAGTGCCAAGTGAAGTGGGACGTCCCAAAATGGAAATTAGTCTTGAAGTGAAGTGGGACGGAGGAGTATATATATATATATATATATATATATATATATATATATATATATATATATATATATATATATATATATATATATATATATATATATATATATGTTGCTTTCTTGAAAAAAAAAAAAAAGCTTTTGTAAAGAGTGTCAACATTTTTTCTTTTATTAATACTCCATCCGTCGTACAATTTTCACAAAATCTTACAAATAAAATTATAACTTTTAAGGAACTAACAAAACTATAGTTGATATTCACTGATTGATTATTTAAATTGTGGGCTTAAGGCTCGGGGAAAAAAATTTCTGGAAAACGAAATTGTTTTTCGAAAAATGATATTTGGTTATTTGGTGAATCTAATGATAATATATTTCAAAAAATATTTTCATGTGTGTTAAATTAAAAATAACATTTTCTAATAAAAACACAAAAATAAAAAGTGGATAGGGAGGATAAGGGTACGGTAGGTAAAGGGGAGAGGGAGAGGGAGAGGGAGTAGGGATGGCCAAACCGGACCGGAACCGGAAAACCGGACCGGAACCGGCCCGGAAAAGCCCGGAACTGCCATGAACCGGGGAGAAAACCGGAACCGGGGTAACCGGAACCGGTTTGGAGGCGGGCCGGTTAAGGTTCACCAAAATGGTGAACCGGACCGGAAAAAGCCCGTAACCGGACGAAAATTTGTTGTTTTTCAATAGAACTGCCCGAACCGACCGAAAAAGCCCGGAACCGGACCAAAACCGTGAGAAAACCGGAACCGGATAACCGGAACCGTGAGAAAAGCGGGCCGGTTAAGGTTCACCTCCTCGCCGAACCGGAACCGGCGGTTCAAGGCCCGGAACCGGACCGGATTTGGTCATCCCTAAGAGGGAGAGGGAGAGGGAGAGGGAGAGGATGAGGTAGGGGGTAGGATTAGCATAGAGAAGGGCAGTGGAAATGGGGTGGGTATGTAGGGTGAAGGTAGGGGGTAGGGGTGGGTTGGTGATTAATTGAAGGGTGGGTAGGATTGGGTATGGGGGTGGTTAAGGGAGTTGTTTTTTTTTTTTTTTTGAGGTAAAAAGCATTAATTTATTAGCAAGAACAACACATTGTTAAAAGTTGGCTGTCCAAATATTCTGAAAGCTCAACCCACAAGGTGGGACTAACGCTATTAAGCGCAATCCTAGAGAAAAAGTCAGCTAACATATTAGCTCGACGTCTAACCAATCATACCGAGAAAAAAATATTTGCTTGTAACAAAGCCCGGCATGAACATAAAATGTCTCCAAATTCAGACACATCAGTAGTAGATGATGAGATGCTAGAAGATAGAATTTGCGAATCTACTTCGAAAATTACCCGCTGATGTCCTTGTCCAACTGCCCATAACATTGCTTCCAATAGGGCCATAGCTTCACCCTCCTTAACTTGAACTCTACCATTAATGGAGGAAACCCTTGCAGTCAAGAAGGAACCTGCTGCATCACGAGTTACAAAACCAATGCATGTTAAGTCGTGGTTTACACTAAAGGATGCATCAGAATTTATCTTGACGTAACCACTTGGCGGTGGGTGCCATGCATCGCAGATTGAAGGTGTTGTATCTCGAGAACCCATTGACACTACTTGAGCCATCTGCCATTTGGCTAACTCTTGCTTAGCTCGATGAATTACAGAGGCAATTGGAAGAGAAACCCGTCTCCGTACTTTGTTGTTTCTTTCTTTCCATAGAGCCCATAACATCATCACGAACAACTGTTGACCTTCCCCATGTAACAAATTAAGCCACAGAAAAATCATAGAAGAGAAAGGTTCGTGCAGGTAAGTAGAGAGGTTCAGAGTCTGATGCAATCCAAGCAAGGCCAAACAATCCTTTGCTAGAACACATGAGAAGAACAAGTGCCAATTATCTTCTTGGGGTTCACCACAAACCCCACATAAATCTTCCACCTGAATTCCCTTTGTAAGCAACCTATTACTATTAGGAATACAATTTCTTCCCAAACGCCATAAAAATGTTTTACCTTGGGAGGAATTTTCAGCGCCCATATCGAGTCCCAATTCCCAGGAACACGCCATGTACCATTCAGCGTCAAATTAGCAGCCAGTTGGTAGGCAGTCTTTACTGAATAATTTTATTATAATTCAAAAAAATTGACGGGAGGGTGAGGGCATAGCAGGGCAGTTTAGGGGAGTTGTTAAAAATAATTTTAATATGAGTTAAAAAAAATGATGGGGGGAGGGGGTGGGTGGGGTGGGGAGGTTAGGGAGGGAGTGGGTGGTTTGGGGTAGAGAGGCGGCAGGGTAGTTGTCAAAACATAGTTTTAATATGAGTAATTTTTATTTTTTTTACGGGGGAGGGGGGTTTGTTGATAGGATGGGTAGGGTGTGGGTTGTAGGCGCGGCAATAGAGTTGATAATAAAATTATATGAGCGAAAAAAAAACTTGACGGGGGAGTGGGTGGATAGGGTGGGGGTTGAAGGGATGGCAAAAGAGTTGATAAAAAAATATGAGCAAATTTTTTTTTTTAGACGGGGTGGGGGGAGGTGTGGTGGGGTGGGGCGGTGCGGGGGCTGCGGAGGGGTGGCAGAAAAGTTGTTAAAAAATAATTTAGTATGAGCAAAAAAAAAAATGACGGGTGATCGTGGGGGGGTTGGGGGTGTAGTGGTGGTGGCGGCGGTGGCGGTTGGGAGGTGTGGGTGGGGGTGATGGTGTTACGAAATATTTTTTGAAAAATGTTTTGAGTATAAGAAATTCGAAAGTCAATTTTTTTAGAAAACAAGCATGTTTTTTCACTGATCAGAATTTTTTTCCAATGATTATCAAATATCGAAAGATGGGAAAAATATTTTTCTTTTTTCTCGTCGAGAGAATTAAAGCCTATAATTTGCCTAGTACCCAAAAGGGGGCAAAATTAGAGATGCCCAAACGGGTCCGAACCGGCGGGCCAAATCGGAACCGGATCGGCTCAAAATCGGAGGGAAATCGGACCGGAAGAACCGTAAACCGGCTGAACCGGTGAACCGGCGGTTTGCCGGTCCGGTTAAGGTTCCATATTTCAAAAACCGGTGAACCGCCGGTTCTTGAACCGGAACCGGAATCGGAATCGGAACCGGAACCGCCGGTTCACGAACCGGAACCGGAACCGCCAACGGCTAGTTGATCTGATGCGTCCATTTCTTGATCCGACGGTCCCTGTTTAATGACCGTTAAATAACGGTTATTTTGACTATTTAGTGACCAAAATGTAAAAAAAAATATTTTCTTAACCGTTTTGGTCCCTAAAACGGTTTTTTTTTATTTTGGTCCCTAAAACGTTTTTTTTTCTTTTTCTCTCAAACCTATAAATACCCTCCCCCTCCCTTTATTTTTTTCATTACTCTCTCTCAATTACTCTCTATCTCTCAATCTCTCAAATCTCTCTCATCTCAATCTCTCAATCTCAAATCTCTCTCTCAATTACTCTCTATTATTATCTCAAACTTGCAAAGTCTCAAACTCAAAGTCTCCATAATTTTATTTTTTTTCACCAAAAAAATGTCTTCATCTCGTGGCAGCCGTGGCGATAAGGGAAAGAATGTATCAACTTCGCATCCATTTCCCCCCCCCTATGATTCCTTTGGGGCAATCTTAATGTTCAACCTCTACCACAAGAAACGCTTAATTTGAGCGATGATGAAGTTGATGCAACATTTCCAATGGGTGATCATGGTCATACCGAAGGGAGTAACACTCAAACCACTCAAACCCAAAGTGAAGCGCGAGGGGGTGGTCAAACTCAAATCCGAGGTCGAGGTCGAGGAGGTCGAACCACAGGAAGGTCGGACATCATGACCGTGCACTTTTCAAAAGTGCCAATTGAAGGTACCAACCAATACACCGTTTCTTGCAACCATTGCAAGCAAAAATTTACCTTTATCCATGGAGGTGGTTATGGGACATTTAAAAGACACTTGACGTCAAGGCACCCCGACCAAGTTGGAGATGCCCAAGAACAAACACAACTACAAGGATTTACGGGATCATCACAAGGTACTGTAAGTGCTCCAATTTGAGTTGTTAGAATTTTCGTTAGAAAATTAACGAAAGTTTTAACATTTCTAACATTTCTAACAATTCCTAACAAAGTGAGGGTAGATTAGGGATTGCCATTTAAAGATAAACCATGGAAAGGATTCAAAAAAGCAAAAGAAATTGAAAAAACTCGAATTGGCAAGCTGAAAAACAGCAACCAGTTTGAATTTTCTGAAAATATTCCTCCTGTCCAAAGCCTGCACTGTAGCAGATGAACAGTGCACATTTACATAACCCTCCACGCGGATCCTATTGAAGATTTCAGTGGCCTATAAATTGACCCCTCCTCTCTCAGTCTACACAACACAATTGGCTCATAGAAGCTGTATTCTGGCGAAAAATAGGGAGAAAACAGTGGGAATTCACTAGAATTGCCACCATTTTCTCTTCAATCTTTCCCAAACCCCACTCACTCAAAATACTTTCAAAACACTCTCATACATACTCTCATACATACACCAATCCAAGCTCAAATTACCCCTTAGGAGGAGGATTAGAGAGAAAACATAGAGGACTTAAGTGTTATCTACTTGTTTTCTCTTTGACCAACTCTATCATCAAACCCTAAACACATTCAAGCCTTGAATCCACCCAAACACAAATCCAAACACCAAATCTTGATACTCCTCAAGTCAAACACCAAATCTTGATACTCCTCAAGTCAAATTCCAAGCCTAGGAAGATAGGGTGCCACCATTGGTAAAGCCCTCCTTCTCTAAACCCTAAAACTCCCTTTTAGTTCATCTTGTTCTCCTTACTTTGATTTACTTTATGTCTAGTTTAACTTAAATCTTGACCTAAGATGGTCATCTTGAAGTTCATCTTCATGAATGACCATCTCAAATGGTCCACATTTTAAATCTCTAGTTGATTTTTCTCTTTAATTTCATCTATACAAAATTCCCCTTCCCAAGCAAATGAAATGCTTAAGTCCTAATGTACCCCAAGGATGGTTTGATATAGTAGATCACCAATAAAATGTCTAGTGACTACTAATCAAAACCTAGGGAACTGGGGACAAGCATGGATGCCAAACCCCCTTTAAAATCATGTTTTCCTTCTTGAGAAGTTGCTGTCCAGTAGCAATTTTCTAAGACCCCAGTCCATGGTCTAATTTTTTGGACACAGATAAACTTGGAATTTGGTGTTGACTACAAAACACTTTTTGTAGCCAACATCCAGAGATTTCCAGAAATATTTTTACTTTATTTTTTGCGTGAGTAAAACTCCATTTTTCAAATTTTCCTTTAAAGGTCAGTTCATCAGTCTCTGGAAATCCATATTTCACATCTGAGATTTCCAGAAGGTTTTGGTCCCTCAAATCATCTCCAAAATGGGAAGTTATTTTACAGAAACCTTATTTAAGGTGTTTTGAACATTTTTTATTCTTGGACTTTTCCCAGATTCTGGAGTTTTCAAGCCCTAAAGTCCATTTCAAAATCAATTATCCACTGCCTTTTTCATTCTGGCAGAAATGGTTTTCAACTTCCAAAAATCTTTTGAGTACCAAATCTCAACCCAAAAATCACACCAAAAATCATGGGACCTGTCCAAAGTCTAATAAAGAATTCCCAATTTTTACTTTCCTCAGTTTCAACTTATTTTGGCCAAAGTAACACACACACACACACATATACACACAAACAAATAGTTTTTAGCTTGGAAGACTCGTTTTACGAGGCATTCCGGGTGCACACTAACGTCCTTCCCGGCGTGTAACATGACCTCCGAACCCAAATTTTTAATTTCGGGCATTTTTCAAAGTTTTGGCCCTTAAAACAAAAATGGCGTGGCGACTCCGTTTGATTTCAAAAATCGGGTACATCACAGTGGCGACTCCGCTGGGGACTAACGAGTTTTATCTTTTCAAAAAAAAAAGAAAAACTTTTGAGGGTCAAGCTTCCGTCCCGGCATTTGAAATCCTTTGTTTTGTGTGTGTGTGTGTGTGTCGGGTTTGTACATTTTCGTTTGTTTTGGCCGCCTCGGAAGAAGTCAAAATTTTGACTGTCGGAATCATGTCCCTAACTGTTGGAGTTTTTGTGCTTATGTGTTCATTTGCTTTCAAAAAAAAAAAGAATTTCAAAAAAATAAAAAAAAAAAAGAGATTTTTCAAAAAGAAAATTTTCAAAAAAAAATCATGCATCATGCTTTTTAAGACACATGCGAAAATTTCTATTTTACTCAGAAAAAGAAGATAGACTGCTTGCACACTACACGCACGTGGCCTTACACTGCACACTACGTCCCTAACCCGGGGAAATCCCTGTAGCGGCCCATTTGGTCTTATTACGCCTCTCGGTGCAAGCACGGGACTACTCAAACATCCCATGGAGCCTCGTGTCGACCATGCACTTGTCCGTGACACACTTTGTCCGAGACCCGGTTGGTTTTTAGTTTGGTCCGTGTCATGCCCTGTCTGTGTATAGACCTTTCCTTTCAAGCCTTTGTTGGCACACCAACTCAATATCTTTCGGGGACCCTAATCAGTCGAAGCCCTGCCGGTTTTCCGCCGCAGACTTTGACCAAGATATTGACCGGCGCCTTGACTTTGACTCTGACTGGCACAAATTATACACAGACTCCCAGCGTGACACTGAGTCATCAAGGATTAACGATTATTCCATGCCTAATTACGGCTTAACTGATGACAGGTCAAGATCAATTATGGACGTTTATCAGTCCGAACCATGCCGACTTTTTGTCGAGCCCTCGGACATGATCTTGACTTTTGACGTCAGCTTTGTCCGTAATTTACATCGAATGCTCGTTAAGACTCGATTACCCGCCAGACTTTTAGGATCGTTTTTCTTTTCGGTCGGTGGGACCCGCTTGCCCTATAGGACCCTCGCCCGGGCCGTCCACCCCGGGAAGTCGAAATACGGGTGGAATACGAGGGTCTTATAGACGTAGTGATGGGGCCCACCGATCCAGACTCCGTAGTAGTTTGCGAAAAAGAAGAGCAATCTTTTCCAACCGATTAGGTTAATAAAGCATGTTTTAAGTAAACAAGAACAAATAATTGCATGTTGCATGAGCCCAGAGCCCAAACACCTACCCTCCTTCAAATCCCACCATCTGAACCCTCGTGTCTTTCCCCCGCAGCTCCGCACAAAGCTTGGTTTCGGGCGCCGGGTCACCGTTTGATCTGTTGGGAAGAGTCAAGCGCATCGTCAGCTTCACCGTTTGTTCCAACTCCGGTTTCGTAATGTTCGCATCACCGGTAACGATGGGGACAACGTCACTCCGCCTCCCGGACTCCTCGCATGTAACAAAGAAGTGGAATCAGTTAGCCGAACAGATGAGAGTGCGACAGGAAGCACAGCTGAATAGCCTTATGGAGGCTATCAAGAGCCATGGTTTGGCCGCCAGCCTCAATCCTGATGGCACCTTCACCGTGGAGGAAGAGGAGGACTTCAATCCTAATCTTGGTCGCCCCGATTACCCCAGGATGCCACCACCAACCTCTTTTGGTATTACCAGAACCCATGTTCCTCGATCTCTAGGTCAGACCACTGGATCCATGCAGCCTGACGGGACGAACCGCCTCGCAGCCTCCTCGGTGGGACAAAGTCGCACGGAATGTCTTCTCATGGTTGGGGTGCCTCGGAATGCCACAAAGAAATGGGGATCCCACCGCAGTTTGGAACCGATCAATCCGGACCTTCACAAAGACACAGCTTTGGAATGCCGCCACAGCCTGGTTCGGGCAACATTCAGGAGCCCCTCCTCGTAATGATGCTAGCTCACCGCTTCCTCACACAGCCTTCCGCAAACCCATTTCTCACTCAGGGTTCAATGGGTTACCAAGCCCCCATCCTGGCCATCGAATCATCAGACCACAAGTATCCTCTCGGTTATGCATCCTCGCCACAACCGGCCATGCAATTCAACAACTGTGGACAAGCGGCCCGCACTTAAGCCTACTTATGGGCCTCACTCCGAAAATCCAAGCCATCTCGCTACCTCAGATCCGCCTCCATCTTCTCTCGCCGATTGGAAGCCAACAACAAGTCGCTGGGTTCTATCCCTTTGCCCAAGCTCCTACCTACACTCCCTGGGTAATTTGGGCCAAGGACAGTGTTTTCACCTATGCTCCGGATATGGTATTCCTTCCACCAATGCACCACCAATAGCTAGTCCTCTTCCCGGCTCAAATATCGGCTCGGGCATTCCCGCTCCACCTGGATCCCCAATTGGCTTGGTTTATGGAGCAACACAAGGAAATGAAAGCGCAGATCGCCGAATTGACCGTCAAAAGGAACACCGCTCTTCGGCCTACGTATCCCGACTCAATTGTACCCTCGCCTCACAAGTTCGTGATGCCCAATCTCGAACTGTTTGATGGAAGTGCGTGCCCTAAAACTCATTTGGACACCTATACTTTGGCAATGAAAGCCAAGGGATGCACAAACCAAGATTGGGCCGACTACTTCAGCCTCTCTTTGAAGTCGTGGGCTTTGAAATGGTTTTTCCGATTGCACTGGGTTAGGGCTACTGGGAACAGATTACCAAGTACTTTCACAGATAAGTATAAAGCCAACTTGGAATGGGAAACAAACAGAGTTGACTGCAGACAACGGTGCAAATACTCGATGAGAATATTGGGGATTTCTATAAAAGGTGGAACCTGAAGCTTAGTGAAATGGCCATTCCTCCCTCCGACGAGGAGCAGCTTAGACATCTTTCGTCATGCTTGAAGCCGCATTTGAGAGCTTCCTCGCCTCACTTCCCTACGCCGACTTGCGTGCAATGGTTAATTCTCGGGGCTAAGTTCGAAAAGGCTTACAATCGCCACTGACCGCCGCACTCCGCTACATATACCGGGTTTCTTCCACCTCCAACACGCCTCCCGCCCAACCAAAAGGTAAAGAAGTGATTAGCTATGCGGGACAGATCAGAATAATGCCACTTCCTTTGTTCTCAAGAAACCTCGATGCATCCAGATCCCGGCTCCAAGACTTGAGAAACTTTGGGATGCCTTTGAGTGATATCTTCAGAGGTTTGGTGAGAGAAGGTTTGCTCCGGCCTTTGGAAAATTATCGCCCTAGAAACCCCAATGCTCCTTTGGATACCTCCAAGCATTGTGCCTTTCATCGCACTCACGGGCACCCGATGATGATTGCGTCCCCTCGAAAAAGGCGATCCAAAGTTTGATTGAACAAGGGAGGTTAGAGGTGCCCGAAGGGCCCAATACTATCGCAACTCCATTCCCTAGAAACAACAACCCGAATGTCAACATGGTCGAAGTTTAGTGATTCAAGACTTGTGGGCATAATGGAATTTGACTCACCCTTTGAAAGGTCGGTGGACCGACCATCGCAGATGATGAAAATGGTTGGATTAAGCAAGAGATTGCCAAAGAAATCCTGATGGAAAGATCTCGCAATAGCCCCCATCTCCGGGCCGAAAAGTAGATGCATGGTCCAACAACAAAGAGCGGCTAGACTAGGGGCTACCTATCTTTAAAATAGTCTTTTAAGTCAACCTTCGTAGGTTCTAGTACTTTTCTTTCACCTAAGTCCTTCCTGGACATTTGTCGTTGTAGTCCATTTTGGACATAGTAGTTAAATGTCTAACTTTTAATATAAGTCTTTTTTCTTTTCTTGCTAGACTCGAGACATCACTTGCACACCCACGTTACACTTAATTGAAATGGTTTTATCCTAGATGATCACTTGTGCTGCTCAACCACTAATTCTTTGAAATGATTAATATTTAAACTAATCGGAGTGAGAAAATCAATTGATATCCTTCCCAAATTGGGGCTTACCAACTCCCCATCTTGCATCTCATATGCTCACATCCCTTTCATCATCATCCTCTCGTTGCTCGATGAATTTGCATGAATCTTTTCTCATTTAAAGCTTAAGCAAGCAATGAAGACTTAATTTCGTTTAGGTCATCCGGTAAGGATTGCGGTCGAAGCCTTTCACCCATAGGAAAGCCATTACCTTACCCTCACCAAACAATATCCTTTCATTTCAAGATCGGCATGTTTTGAAACCCTGTTTAGCCATCACCTTTGCTCCTTATTGAGAGAAGTCCAAGCAACGCCAAAGAAGTTAGCTTCGAGAGTCAGCGATGCATAAAATGTTCAAGTTGTGAAGGAAGGAAAGATAATCCTCAACTCCTCAAGAGGGCCTTCCGAATTATCAAAGGAAGGATTTTAAAATCCTCGCAATTCAGCAAAAATCCTCAGCGTCTCAGGAGGCTCTTCAAAAAAAATATAGAAAAATTCAAGCAAGAACTTAAAAAAAAAAGAGGACCGTCGATCCTCACAATTCAGCAAAAGTCCCCGACTTCTCAAGAAGCTCTCCAATGATCAAAAAAGGAGCCCGAATCCTCGCAAGTTCGCAAAAGTTGTCGATAGCTTGGACTTCCTCTCACCATTACCTTAAATCAATCCCAAGCCATCCTCTCGATTTTAGAGGATACTCCCATTACCCTCACCTTTGGTCAAAGTCAATATTTGACCTCTCATTCTTAGAGGTAATCAATCTTCCCCGCCATAGATTTCCCAAACACATCCCTGCAAGCCAACCTCTCATCATTAGAGGTTCAGTCAGCAAAAGGCCCAGCCGACCTCTCATCTTAAGAGGTCATGATTTTCCAAATCACCCGATGGCCGATCGAAGCCCGGAAACCCAACTGCAATTTCTATCGGATAGCAATTTCATCGTAAAATCTAAATCAAATTAATGGTTCATTGATTGCTTAAATTGGAATCTAATCCATTTTGGCTCAAAATTTCCAATCAAAGATTGTGCAAATTCGAATTTGATTCATGTGAGCATAATTCATTTCTACTCCACAAACACTTTCCGTGGATGTCCCACTGGGGCTTCGCATCCGTGTCTTTCATGGACACTCTAAGGGGATATGTTATTCGAATCTCCAATCCTCAAATTCCCAAAAGAACCTCAAAGTCTTGAATTTTCACACTCATTCTCTCTTCATTCGGGATAAACCCGAACTACGGCGACCTGAGCTCTTCATAATGGAGGGAACGTAGGCAACCAAAAATGGTCCGGTCGAAATCACAAACAAATCTCAAAAAAAAAAAATCCGGTCTCATCAAGGATCGTCCCTATACACTTTCCGCCCTTCCGAGCTTGATTCTCGATATCAGTTGGTTTTCTCCCTGTGATTAATCAAAATATTTGTTCATATCAAATTTAGTGTTTGAATAACCCGAACATTAACAAAGGCTTTTAAGCAGCTTTGTGATCATCACGAATAAGACAAGTTTTCAAGTGTCTCGACAAGTCTTCTCTTTCTACATTATAGAAAGGTAGAGCCAAACACTGTTTTTCTGTCAGCAGGGGCTTCCATACACGTTTCCACACCTTGTTATGTTTATACTCTCTCAAAAGAGTCAAACCCAAAAGCGAGAGATTCATACACAAATTCGGGAGAAATTCCCACCTTTCAAAAGATATGCCCCGCACGTAAACATTTCGAGTCTTGTCCAAGAATCGGTTGACTAAGGTCCGAAAAGACGGGTGCCTCCTCTCGTTAGACTACTCGAATTTCTTCACGCCGGGGCTTCGCTAAGCGGTTCTCCTGTGTTCTCCCGTATCGCCTCTTCAAGCCGGGGCTTATATAGTCATCTTTGGGTCCACATTGGGTTCTTCACTACAAGATAGATTCGATCTTCATCGATTATTCTCGTGATCGCTTTCAGCATTACCAATCGATTGGGACTCGCTAATTATGTCGAATCACAACGAGGTTATAAGATTAGGGCCTCGCCAAGTCACTACTTCAAATCTGGACTTTGCTAAGCCGGTCCTCTGGACTCCGAATTTTATCAAGTCACAAGAAAGGTCTAGTCACATCAACAGCTAGATTTTCGCCTTCGTAACTTGGTACATAGCAGCCTTCCGTAGTCGAAATCTAAGATCCGGGTTTCACCCGCATTAGCAATTTCATCAAATCATTCTCCGAACAAGGTTTCGGCCAAGTCACGGCTCACCCAAATGAAAGAAGTTTCACTCATATCAACGTGCCCTAGAGCCATCGTCAAAGACGCCTTTAAATGACCAAAATTGAGAGGGAAAATTCTAAACAAGACCCGGGATCCGAATCCAATCTCATAAAGATTGAGGTCCATGTGATACTGTTAACAAAACCTCATCAACAACCACTGTTTAAATCGTAATCGAGGGCTCTCACCTCCCCCACTTGCTCAAAATCTGTTCCAAACAGTCTCCAGACACATACATCCCAATGCATCCCCTCTCATCACCATGCATCCCCACAAAAATATCCCAAGGGCTCATGTAGCATGCACAAAACTTGAATCAATAAGAAAAATCCTAAGTGATTGAAGATCATAAATCATAATTTCCCTGCCAAAAGCTTAGGCTAAGTGCATCTTCGAAAGCAAGTAAATGCATCATCTTGCGAACATATGCAGTGATGCTCTCACAATCATTTTTGGTTCTATGCATGCATCTGTCATCATGAATGTCATATATGCTTCTTCCTCTCTACTAACCAATGCAGGAATTCAAACGTGAAAGACCATTTTCCTTCGCTATTGAGACTTACCCTCAACAAAGAAGATGTTTACCAAAGCCCAAAATCAATGGTTTCAACAAAATTGCAAGAAATCAAATCCCCCTTTTCGGCAAGAGATGATTCCGGGCAAAACATGTGCAGATCACCTCCAGTGTCTACAAATCGGTCAGGGACGCCAAGTTCTCAAATACAATTCGGTCAGAGATGCCAAGTTCTCAAATACAGTTCGGTCAGGGATGCCAAGATCTCAAAATACAAATCGGTCAGGGATGCCAAGATCTCAAAATACAAATCGGTCAGGGATGCCAAGATCTCAAAATGCAAATCGGTCAGGGACGCCAAGTTCTCGAATACAAATCGGTCAGGGACGCCAAGTTCTCAAATACAATTCGGTCAGGGACGCCAAGTTCTCAAATACAATTCGGTCAGAGACGCCAAGTTCTCAAATACAGTTCGGTCAGGAATGCCAAGATCTCAAAATACAAATCGGTCAGGGATGCCAAGATCTCAAAATACAAATCGGTCAGGGATGCCAAGATCTCAAAGTACAGTTCGGTCGGGGACGCCAAGTTCTCAAATACAAATCGGTCATAGACGCCAAGTTCTCAAATACAAATCGGTCAGGGATGCCAAGTTCTCAAATACAGTTCGGTCAGAGACGCTAAGTTCTCAAAGGCAAGTAGGTCAGGGACGCCAAGTTCTCAAATACAGTCCGGACAGAGACGCCAAGTTCTCAAAGATGCATCAAGACTCTCAACACTATCAACTATCACACAGCCCCCCGCAACTTGCTCTCCTGCAGGTAAGCACAGCAAAGGTACGTTAGTTGCATGATTACCCATAGCTTTAGCTATCCCTATCTCCGCAAACAGCAACAGGCGACTTCCCTAAAATAGTCAATCCTCTGGTGACTCCCCTAAGAGCAGTCAACCTTGGGTACAAAGCTCATAGCCTCTCGTTATCACCACCTCTTTGACGAACTATGTAACCTACCATAGGTCCAGTCACTTGACCAATACGGTCACCATTTTTCCCCAATAGTTCTCGTAAGCCCGAATCTTCCCCAGCGAGAACACCTTCAAATAGTCTCCCTCAGGTACTAAACCTCGACTTAGAATCATACTCCTGAACTAAGTCCCCATTTAGGTTCATACTCCTGAACTAAACCTCGACTTAGAATCATACCCCTGAACTAAGTCCCCATTTAGGTTCATACTCTTGAACTAAACTCCAACAAAGGCTAACAAAATCCTCAAATGGGTTAACGGAATCCCGTTTCTTTTCCCATTATCATCCATTTCCTCGGCAGCAAACATAAGACCGATCCCTTCAAATGAAGTCCACCAATAGACCATCTATCCCAAACCATCAAAGGGAAATTATTTCAAATCAAGGTTCGAGGCACCTAAAACGCCATCATCAAGGTTCGAGGCACCTAAGATGCCATCATCAAGGTTCGAGGCACCTAAGACGCCATCATCAAGGTTCGAGGCACCTAAGACGCCATCATCAAGGTTCGAGGCACCTAAGACGCCATCATCAAGGTTCGAGGCACCTAAGACGCCATCACCAAGGCTCAAAGCACCTAAGAAACCAGCATTAAGGTTTGAGGCACCTAAAACGCTATCACACACAACACTAGGAAAGCAATAAATCGCGATCATCCTCTAATTCGAAAAACTAAAATCATTACCAGGGCGACTTCCCTAAAATAGTCAAATCATAGGGCGACTTCCCCAAAATAGTCAAACCATAGGGCGACTTCCCCAAAATAGTCAAACCAATAGGGCGACTTCCCCAAAATAGTCAAACCATAGGGCGACTTCCCCAAAATAGTCAAACCATAGGGCGACTTCCCCAAAATAGTCAAGTCATAGGGCGACTTCCCCAAAATAGTCAAACCATAGGGCGACTTCCCCAAAATAGTCAAAACCTTAGGGCGACTTCCCAAAAATAGTCAAATCTTAGGGCGACTTCCCAAAAATAGTCAAATCATAGGGCGACTTCCCCAAAAATAGTCAAACCATAGGGCGACTTCCCAAAAATAGTCAAATCATAGGGCGACTTTCCAAAAATAGTCAAATCATAGGGCGACGTCCCCAAAATAGTCAAAACAATAGGGCGACGTCCCCAAAATAGTCAAAACAATAGGGCGACGTCCCCAAAATAGTCAAAACCTTAGGGCGACTTCCCAAAAATAGTCAGATCATAGGGCGACTTCCCTAAAATAGTCATTCCAGGGTCAAAGACCCGAACTACGACTGGCTTGATTCCTTTTAAGGATACGTAGGTAGCCTACCATTAGGTTCAGCCATCAGACCGAAACGGTCATTCCTATCCCCAGCAGAGCGGATATACAACTCTAGCCATCAGACCGAAGATGGTCATTCCTATCCCCAGCAGAGCCAATGAACGACTCTAGCCACCTGACCAAAAATGGTCGTCTCCTATCCCCAGCAGAGTTTTCTTCCAAGCAATCGACTGCAGAACTCGCTCACCAGGTAGACATCCTAAAATAGTCACTCTAGGGTCGATGTCTGAAGATAGTCGAAAGACCCGAACTACGGCCGACTTGATTCCCATTCGGGATACGTAGGTAGCCTATCGCTAGGTTCAGCCATTCGATAACTTGATCATCCTGTCGAATATGGAGCCTTACTCTTATCGACGACCCCGCTTCCTTCGAAAGCGCCGTCGCCGAGGGGCTACTGTAAGTGCTCCAATTTGAGTTGTTAGAATTTTCGTTAGAAAATTAACGAAAGTTTTAACATTTCTAACAATTCCTAATATTCCTAACAAAGTGAGGGTAGATTAGGGATTGCCATTTAAAGATAAACCATGGAAAGGAATCAAAAAAGCAAAAGAAATTAAAAAAACTTGAATTGGCAAGCTGAAAAACAGCAACCAGTTTGAATTTTCTGAAAATATTCCTCCTGTCCAAAGCCTGCACTGTAGCAGATGAACAGTGCACGTTTACATAACCCTCCGCGCGGATCCTATTGAAGATTTCAGTAGCCTATAAATTGACCCCTCCTCTCTCAGTCTACACAACACAATTGGCTCATAGAAGCTGTATTCTGGCGAAAAATAGGGAGAAAACAGTGGGAATTCACTAGAATTGCCACCATTTTCTCTTCAATCTTTCCCAAATCCCACTCACTCAAAATACTTTCAAAACACTCTCATACATACTCTCATACATACACCAATCCAAGCTCAAATCACCCCTTAGGAGGAGGATTAGAGAGAAAACATAGAGGACTTAAGTGTTATCTACTTGTTTTCTCTTTGACCAACTCTATCATCAAACCCTAAACACATTCAAGCCTTGAATCCACCCAAACACAAATCCAAACACCAAATCTTGATACTCCTCAAGTCAAACACCAAATCTTGATACTCCTCTGAAATTGTCAATGGCTTCACTGGAAAGAGATGTTACCGTAGATGTTACCCAACACCTTGGTTAACACACTGACGGACAGCACACACACACCAAAATAAATAGTTTATAAAAACTTTGTGCAGCGGAAATAAATAACACAAGATATAATTTTCTCAAGTTATATAAATATATAACTTGAGTGTGCCTAGATGGCGAAGACTTTATAATCAATATAGAAAAATTACAAAGCCGAAAGTTCCCTATTGCTAATACAATGATAATGCTCTATGGAACTAAATGAGACAAAGAACGAATCCTATCCTTAGCCAACACTCTCTTAAACACTCAGTGTTTAAGCTAGAATCACAAGGGAGGAAGGATATGCGAACCAAAGAACTTTGTCTCTCTTGTGCTATGGTGTGTGTGTTTGATATTTGGCATACTTCAAATGAAACACACCTAGCCTATTTATAGCCTTCCAATGCCTTGGAGGCTACTCCAAAATAACAGCCTTGGACCTTCAGATCGTGTGTGAGGAGTGGAGAGATTTCTTGGCTTGAATTCCTCATCATTCGCCAACTTCCCTAGAAAGTAGCAACCGAATTCTTGAAGCCCAAGTCCATGCTTTATCACCTTGTACTCTCTTGCTTTCTTTGCATTGTACTCTTTAAATAATCAGCAACAACTCCATGACTTGGTCTTCCCACGTTTTTATTCCTTCTTCAATTAAAATGGACCAAGCATTAGTTACACGTAAATCTCCTATTTACGTGTAACTCTTCCAACAACTTCTTCCTTGATTTTAGCATTTAATCCAACCATATATTAACCTGAAATATGGACCAAAAAACACATATATCTTGCAAATAATATTAGACATTAGGATATAAAATAATATGGAAAGAATTATTAAATTATAACTCATTAGTTCGGGTAACACCCAATCGCCAATGATAGCACCCGTGGTAACACCCACGCCGCATTAACAATCTCCCCATAATTTATAATTTCTTTCCAAACTCTAAAGTGCTGATCCCTGCAAGATATTGTTAGCCATCCAGAGCAACTTCATAGTTATCAACTCCCCCATAATCAAGGCATTAACAACTACAATGATTTATCACAAAAATACTAGTTATCAAAACATATTTTCCAAAATAAGTTTTCCAACTAACTAGTAACCTAAAGTACCAAAGATAAATCAAAGTTACTAAGCTATTCCATGTTCAAAACAACCCTAAAAGTTTAAGCACCATAAGCAAATAAAACAAACCACCAAAGTATTTTAAAAACATGTTCCAAAAAAAAACATAAAAGTAAATTGTTTGTTTTTCAACCACCAAAAAATATCATAACCATAAGAGTGGCAACATAAACCTTCAGGCAAATGTTTGCAATCACTCTTCTCGCTCATCATCGCCTTCTTCTTCTTCCTCCTGTTCATCCCCTTCTTCATCTCCAAAGATCTAAGTCAAGCACCATCAGCAACATCTCGCAAGAAGACCACCGGCATCTCCAACACCACCACCACTAGGACCAGCTCCATCAGCACTATCCACTCCCCAGTTTGGGAAGAAACCCGCCGGATGAATTCATCGCAATGTCCTTGAGCTTAGTCCAACCTTGCACAATCTCGGCAATTGTAGCAGCTTTGTTTGTGGAGAAACGCCAAAACCGTGGTCTTTGGTATTGTTGGTGAAGCATTCCCAACAAATTGTAAACATTAGCAAGAACATGTGCCGCATCTCGTACTCGAAAACTTGGAGATTTCTGAGTAACATTTGGGATAACGAGATTGAGTAACACCCTTAGCGTAAAACCGCATCACTTGACCCAAATTCATTTATCTTTGACCAAGGAAGATCACCAGTGTATCTCACACTCTTGGTATTCTTCTTAGTCACCGGGAATCTATAGCATAGAGATCAAGACTGGGAGTGTACTCATCCGACTCTTCAATGGGCAATTTTTGAGATTTCAAAATTTGGAAGATTAAAGAAGGGTAAGGAAACATTATTATGTCTTTTCTTCTACCCCACGAAGCCAAATATTTGAAGATCAATCTACCCAAGTTCACTCTTCGATTCATTCCTAACTTATACAAGATTTCAGCTTGTTGCAATGTGACATATTGCTCATTAGAAGTAGGAACCCAATTAAATATGCAAAGCTTGTGAAGCACGGCAAAGAGTGAAGTGAGACGGGAAGCAAGAAAATGAACTTTGGTTTTGGGATTAGGATTGGAGGGCCATTCATGCACGACATCATGAGAGATAAACCTAGCAATTTCATCCTTATGAACAATAGGACCATCATCATCCAAATTTGGGAGTCCTAAAGTCTTGTTGATCAAAGAAGGAGTAATAGAAAAAATTTTATTCCTTAAAAACACCTTTCCAAATTGATCGGACTTATCATTATCTAGGTTGGCATGAAGATTGGCATAGAAATTTTTGACAATAGCTTCAACAAATTTCGAAGGATGCAAGTTAGCTTTCAAAAAATTTCTATCCTCCAAGAACTGAAAAACACCATGCTTTTTGAAAACAACCTCATCAATGTGCTTTTCCTTGAGAATTTTCGTGTCACTATGCCTTAACCAAAACTCCATATTTTCTTTCGATAAAACTCCAATGAGAAGTAAGGTTTTGGAAAAGCGATTCACATCATCAAACTCTTTCTCAAGAAAATCGGTGGACTCGTAATAGGCAAACTCACCGATAGAAGACTTCGAAGCTTTAGAAACAGAGGATGTTACCTTGGGTGTTGCAGATTGGGTAACATCTTTGACAGCTGTTCACTTGCTTTTGCCTTTAATGTTTCTTTTCACAACTTCATATAAGGGCTCTTCTTCCTCAATCTCCCAATCTCCAAAAAGTCTCAACAGAATGGCTCTTCTCAAAGATCGGCATGGAAGTCTTCATCCGAAACATGAGCCGAGGAGAGACCAAGTGAAGACTCTCGAAAACCTCAACAGATCGGAGGATGTGTTGGATTTTGAAGTCCCTTTGGTCCTCATTGCAGTGAGCCTACTTGAGCTCCTCTTTTTGACAGGTTGAGCCGAGGGTTTATGAGCAATGGCTTTTCTTTTTGGCTTTTTGGTTGATGGAACGGTTGGAAGAGGTGGTAAGGTCACAATGGGCAAGGGTTGCGCCATTGTTGTCACCAATGGAGGATCATCCACCGACATTGTCATTGCCGGAAACACATTGAGAGGGGTGGTCGAAGTGTCCATTTGGCTTGGACCACTTGAGCCAACACCCGGAGAGACCTCCAAAGGGGCGGATTGCTTTTTGGAAGGGGTTGCCATGGTTAGGGTTTAGGAAGGATTTGGAATTTTGGAAGGTTTTGATTTTGGAAGGTTTGAGAAGAGAGAGACGGTGACGGAGGGATTGTATATACCGTGTAGAGAGAGAAGGGGTTAGGCGGTTAGAGAGAGAGGAGAGAAATTAGGAATTTAAATTAGGATAAGCAATTAAATTGATATGACATATCCCACTCCCTATTTTCACTCAATTAATAACTATCCTCCCCCTATTTCCTAGCTACACAAAGATAATTAGAATTAAAATTTACTCCCCCTATTTTCTAGGCCACAAGAAAAAATCAAATACAAAACTCTTCCCACACAAATTAAACATCCGGCCATTATTTTGAAATTTTTTTTTTTTTTTTTTTTTTTTTAAAAATTTTTTAATTTTTAATTTTTAATTTTCAGATTTTTTTTTTTTTTTAATTTTTTAAATATATAAAACGAAAATAAAAATAAACATACCAAATATACTAAGTCCATATGGTTTTTGAAAATTAAATCCCTAGATTTTAGGACTTAGTTATTTGAGTAGTTTACTAAAGATAAACTAGGTTTGTTAAAGACTTTTTCAAACTTTTAAAACTCTTAAACAATAAAAAGACTTTCAAAGTTAAAAAAATTAAATAACAAACCGAGAATAAAGAAATAAAAAAATAATATAGCACATACAAATATGTTAATGGCAATGATGGTAACATCTAGGATAACACATAAGATAAAAATCCCTTGATAAATATATTCAGTTTCAAACACTTGAGGCATAATAAGCTTAGCCATTTTCAAGCATTTCAAGCATAACAAGCTGAGCATTTTTCATGCACTTTAGGCATTATAGGCCTATATATATATTTTTAAGTACATTGCTTGTTACTCACGTATCAATACACTTCTTTAAACAAGAAAGCATCGAAGTAACGAGCTCCGTGCTTCGAGTTTTATTTCAAGTGTAAAGACCAAGTGATCTATGCCTTTCAAGTAGGGTACACTGTAGTAGCGAACTCCATGTCCCTAATACTTAGCATAAATCACTTCATACATTCTCATTGGCAAGAGTACATCGTTGCAACGAACACCGTGCCCCGAGCTCGAGAGAATAGTATGGATAAAATGCCTTTGCCTTTTATTTATCAAAAGAGATTAGTGACTTTGTCACTTTAAGCATATGAAGGGAGTTTTATCAAGTGTGTTATTCGGTGGTGCTATCCTACCACAACAAAAGGTCAAGATGTGCATGAGAACTCTCATAGCTCGTAGAACTATGGGAACCCTCAGAGAGAATAAAACCAAACAAGCAAAAAATATGCACTAGTATACATGTGTTACCCCAGGTGTTATCAGCACCCATGGTAACACCTTACTACAGAGGACAATTTTTAGAGAATGCAAAGACCAAGAGATCTCTTTAGACTAGAGAATCTATCATGGTCTAAGGGTTTTGTGAAAATATCAGCAAGTTGACACTTTGTATCAATATGCTCTATATTTATTATCTTTTTATCTACCATATCTCTTAAAAAATGATGACGGATGTCAATATGTTTAGTACGGGAGTGTTGTACAGGATTTTGGAAATATTAATAGCACTCAAATTATCACGGTATAAGGTCAAAATATTGCTATCAAGACCATAATCATCAAGCATGTGTTTTAACCAAATTAGTTGTGAACAACAACTACCACCGCTACATATTACTCGATTCACTGTGGATAATGAAACACAGTTTTGTTTTCTACTATACCATGATAGTAAATTATTTCCTAAGTAAAAACATCCCCCACTTGTACTTTTCCTATCATCCATATCCCTGCCCAATCCGAGTCACTAAAGCCTACTAAATTAGTATTAGTATCTTTACTATACCAAATCCCTAAATCACTAGTTCCAGAAACATATTTAATGATCTTTTTCACGTAATTTAGGTGAGACACTTTAGGATTGGATTGATATCTAGCACATACACACACACCGTACATCAAATCAGTGGCGACTAGAAGTAAGGTAAAGGAGACTACCAATCATGGAACGATATAGGGTTGGATCAACATCTTCTCCCACTTGATCTTTTCCAATCTTGAGAGAAGTGCCCATAGGAATTTTTGAGCTCTTCGAACCTTCCAACCCAAACTTCTTCACCAGGTTCCTTGCATATTTGCTTTGGGAGATGAAAATCCCTTCACTTGATTGCTTAACCTGCATGCCTAGAAAGAAGTTAAGTTCCCCCATCATGCTCATTTCAAATGTTGATGTCATAGCCTCTACAAAATCATTTAAACAAGTTTTTGATGTAGAGCCATATACTATGTCATCAACATAGATTTGAACCACGACAAGTTCTTTTCCATGTTTAAGAATGAATAAAGTCCTATCTCGCTTCTCCTCTAGTAAAACCATATTCTAGTAAAAACTAGTTAACCTACCATACCATGCACGTGGAGCTTGCTTCAACCCATAAAGAGCTTTATCAAGTCTATACACATGGTCTGGTTGAAATGGATCTTCAAAGCCTTTTGGTTGTTCAACAAAAACTTCCTCATCTAAGTATCCATTTAAAAGGCTGCTTTGACGTCCATTTGAAACAATGTGATTTTAAGAAAACAAGCAATGGCTAATAAAAGTCTTATTGACTCAATTCTAGCCACGGGTGCAAAGGTCTCGTCATAGTCAATACCTTCCACTTGTGTATAGCCTTGAGCCACAAGACGAGCCTTGTTCCTAACAATGTTTCCATACTCATCGGTCTTATTTTTGAAAATCCATTTTGTCCCAATAACATTAGTGTTTGAGGGACGGGGTACTAAAGACCAAACATTGTTACGAGCAAATTGATCAAGTTCATCTTGCATTGCTTGAATCCAAAAATTATCTTTTAAAGCTTCAATCACATTTTTAGGTTCTACAGATGAAGTAAAACAAGAGTATGTTACCTTTGAGTATGTGGTGGACATGCACACATACCTTACCATGTCACGGTCACTAATGGAATTCATACGTCTTGTTTGTACACCCTCATTCACCTCCCCAATTACTTGGGTTGTAGGATGATTCCTACTGATTCTAGGTGGAGGATCTCTTCTCACATTCTCGTGAACCCTGTTTCAACTCCTTCTTGATCTTCATTTGCTTTGGATCGGAATCGGATGCTATCCGAGGTGTTATCTCATCAATGGTAACACCTGCTCGGTTTACGTGTTACTATCGGTGTTATCACTCGTGGTAACACGTGGTAACACCTTCGGGATCGACTTCTTCCAACGGCTCCAAGGGTGTCTCTTGAACATTTTCTCTGCAATACTTGAGTGATCATCAAAAACAATATTCATGGATTCTTGGATGGTTTTTAGCCTTAGATTAAATACCCTATATGCACGACTATTTGAAGCATAACCAAGAAAAATGGCCTTATCACTCTTAGAGTCCAATTTTGCTAAGTAGTCCCGATCATTGAGAATGTAACACACACAACCAAAGACATGAAAATAATGAACTTTTGGTTTTCTACCATTCAAAATTTCGTATGGAGTCATGGTTGTGCCGGGTCTTAGAAAAACTCTATTGGGCTGTGTGACAAGCCGTGTTTAGTGCCTCTGCCCAAAATCTTTTCGAAATTCTTTTGAAAATAACATCACACGAGTCATTTCAAGTAAAGTCCTATTCTTTCTTTCGGCTACCCCATTTTGTTGAGGTGTTTTTGGAGCTGAAAATTCATGGTGAATACCTTTTCTTTCACAAAAATTTGAAAAAGAAACATTCTCAAATTCCCTCCCATGATCGGACCTAATTCGAAAAATTGAAGCACAAAACATGTTTTGATCTTAGAGTGCAAGATTTTGAACTTTTCAAAAGTCTCGTATTTTTCCCTTAAAAAATAAACCCATGTAAATCGTGAAAAATCATCAACAATGACATAAGTATATTTCTTGCCCCCAAAACTTTCTATCTCAAGTGGACCCATTAGATCCATATGCAAGAGTTGAAAACAATGTGTAGTACCGGTGTGTTGCTCATTGTGTTGGGCGACACCATGGGTAACACGAGTTTGTTTCCCTTTGAGACAATCCTCACAAACAATTTTTTGTTTAAGATCAAGACTAGGAATGCCTTGGATGACATCTAGATTAACAATCTTTTCTATGTTACGAAAGTGAACATGTCCCAACTTTTGATGCCACAATATAGTGTTATCAAGTTTTGCCGAATGGCATACTTGCTTGTCTTCAACAAGATAACAATTATCACTAGATCTTGTACCTGTCATCACACAATTGTTAGTCTTGTCATAAACTTCACAAGTATCTTTATTGAATTTCACCTCTAAATTGTCATCACAAAGTTGACTAATACTAATTAAATTAGTTACAAGTCCATCAACATGTAAGACATTCTTTAAGGTTGGAAATCCAGGACACATTTAGTGTCCCTCTCCCAATGATATTACTCTTGCTCCCACCACCATATGTTACACTACCCCCATGAATTGTTTCATAATCTTTTAAAAACAATTTTGTTCTGTCATATGACGTGAACACCCACTATCAAAGTACCAAGAACCTTCAATATTTGTTTTTAAAGCGGTGTACACAACATCACATTTCGGATTAGCTTTTGGTTTCCACACCTTTTTGAATTTTTACCATTATTTGGGTGTGTTATCCTGTGTCGGGCAACACCTCGGGTAACACCAAGGGACTGGACAGTTTTTGAAACAATATGGCATTTATTTTTAAAATGTCCAGGTGTGTGACAAGATTGACACACCTTCCCTTTGTCACATGGTTCTTTTGAAGAAGAATCTTTGTCAAAAAACCGCTCCTTAACAAAACAATTCTTATTATCATTCATAGACAAAGTAGAAAGAATACTATTCAAAGATTCTTGAAAACCAATACACCTTTCCGAGAGGTGTACTCAAGTTCAAGATCTCATCCAATTTGGTAGATCCAGTGTTGAGCTTCTTCAAGGTGGTTTCGGCTAGAGTCAAATTGCCCTTGACTCTTTCAAGCTCGATTTCTCTCTTTGTTGCTTGAACCTCCATATGAGTCACATAGGCCTGGAGTCCTTCATTCTTCTTGGTTAAGGACTTAACCAAATTGTTCTCTTTCTTCCATTCCACGAGCAATGCCTCGTAAAGGTCTTTTAATCCGGAAATGAGGTCATCTTTGCTCTGCTTCATCCTCTTGTGTACTTCTGTATCGGGGTTAGAAGAGCTAACAAAACAAACCGCATTATTATCACATAATTCATCATACCTCGGGTGTGATCACGGATGTTATCTCGAATTTGGATAACACCTTGGGTAACACCTGTCCTTTTCCGTGTTACTTATCGTGACAAACATGGTTGTTGGATCGGATTCTACCTCCTGAGATGGTCCTTCATCCTCATCATCACTGAGAGAAACCCATAGGTTCTTTCCTCTCTTTCTTAGAGTATTTGCACACTCATTGGAATAGTGACCCCAACCCGAGCAAGCATGACATTGAATGGATTCAATGTGCTTTGGATCAGACCTTAGCGATCCGATGATGCTCTTCTTGGGTTCGACTTTGGGTTAGATGGGAAAGTCCTTTTTGGCATCAAATCATAGACCTTGGTTTGCTTCTCCTTTGCTTTCACCTGCATTTTTTCATTGTTATACTTTCTAACCATAGAATTGTATTTTCTACCAAGTAAAGCAACACTAGCATTCTCATCAATTTCTTCAAAACCTCATCTTCGTTTTCTTCCAAAGAACTCGAGGCTTCGAGTTTTTAAAACAACATTTTTCCCTTTAGATGCTTCACTTTGATCTAAGAGATTTAACTCAAAGTTTTTCAAAATACTCATTAAAGAATTGATATCCATAGTTGCAAGATTGTGAGCCTCTTCAATAGATGAAACTTTCATATTAAAAACGCTCAGGAAGGGTTCTAATTGCTTTTGAGACAAGTTGTTTGTTGGTAAAAGGTTCACCCAACAATTGACACTCATTAGCAATATCAAATAATTTTTCAAAATAAGAAGGAATAGTTTCATTTTCACCCATCCTTAATCTTTCAAATCGCTAGTAAGACCCCTAAGCTTAGTTTCACGCACAATCGCCATCACCTTCACAAAAACGTTGTAAAATATCCCATGCTTCTTTTGCAAAGTGGAACTGTTTTGAATAAGTTTGAACATATGCATATCAACCCACTCAAAAATGGCATTAAGTGCCTTTTCATTGAAACTAGCTTGGTTGATCTCTTCCATGTTCCATTCTCGATTCAGGTTTGACTTGTACGTCACCATCTTCATCGGCGGGTAACATTGGTAAGGAGTAACCATTTGTTATAGATCGCCATGCTCGAAGATCAATTGATTTGATATGCGAGCGTAGACGGATCTTCCAATAACAATAATTCGAGCCATCTAACACAGGAAGACGCTTATTATTAGGATTAGCCGGATCATAAGCCATGACACCTAGACCAAGCACTTAGTATCGTCAAGTGACCTGCTCTGATACCAATTGAAATTGTCAATGGCTTCACTGGAAAGAGATGTTACCGTAGATGTTACCCAACACCTTGGTTAACACAATCGACGGACGCACACACACACCAAAATAAATAGTTTATAAAAACTTTGTGCAGCGGAAATAAATAACACAAGATATAATTTTCTCAAGTTATATAAATATATAACTTGAGTGTGCCTAGATGGCGAAGACTTTATAATCAATATAGAAAAATTACAAAGCCGAAAGTTCCCTATTGCTAATACAATGATAATGCTCTATGGAACTAAATGAGACAAAGAACGAATCCTATCCTTAGCCAACACTCTCTTAAACACTCAGTGTTTAAGCTAGAATCACAAGGGAGGAAGGATATGCGAACCAAAGAACTTTGTCTCTCTTGTGCTATGGTGTGTGTGTTTGATATTTGGCATACTTCAAATGAAACACACCTAGCCTATTTATAGCCTTCCAATGCCTTGGAGGCTACTCCAAAATAACAGCCTTGGACCTTCCGATCGTGTGTGAGGAGTGGAGAGATTTCTTGGCTTGAATTCCTCATCATTCGCCAACTTCCCTAGAAAGTAGCAACCGAATTCTTGAAGCCCAAGTCCATGCTTTATCACCTTGTACTCTCTTGCTTTCTTTGCATTGTACTCTTTAAATAATCAGCAACAACTCCATGACTTGGTCTTCCCACGTTTTTATTCCTTCTTCAATTAAAATGGACCAAGCATTAGTTACACGTAAATCTCCTATTTACGTGTAACTCTTCCAACAACTTCTTCCTTGATTTTAGCATTTAATCCAACCATATATTAACCTGAAATATGGACCAAAAAACACATATATCTTGCAAATAATATTAGACATTAGGATATAAAATAATATGGAAAGAATTATTAAATTATAACTCATTACAGTTCGGGTAACACCCAACTGCCAGTGATAGCACCTGTGGTAACACCCACAGTCTGCATTAACATCCTCAAGTCAAATTCCAAGCCTAGGAAGATAGGGTGTCACCATTGGTAAAGCCCTCCTTCTCTAAACCCTAAAACTCCCTTTTAACTTCTTGTTCATCTTGTTCTCCTTACTTTGATTTCCTTTATGTCTAGTTTAACTTAAATCTTGACCTAAGATGGTCATCTTGAAGTTCATCTTCATGAATGACCATCTCAAATGGTCCACATTTTAAATCTCTAGTTGATTTTTCTCTTTAATTTCATCTATACAAAATTCCCCTTCCCAAGCAAATGAAATGCTTAAGTCCTAATGTACCCCAAGGATGGTTTGATATAGTAGATCACCACTAAAATGTCTAGTGACTACTAATCAAAACCTAGGGAAATGGGGACAAGCATGGATGCCAAACCCCCTTTAAAATCATGTTTTCCTTCTTGAGAAGTTGCTGTCCAGTAGCAATTTTCTAAGACCCCAGTCCATGGTCTAATTTTTTGGACACAGATAAACTTGGAATTTGGTGTTGACTACAAAACACTTTTTGTAGCCAACATCCAGATCTTTCCATACATATTTTTACTTTATTTTTTGCGTGAGTAAAACTCCATTTTTCAAATTTTCCTTTAAAGGTCAGTTCATCAGTCTCTGGAAATCCAGATTTCACATCTGAGATTTCCAGAAGGTTTTGGTCCCTCAAATCATCTACAAAATGGGAAGTTCTTTTGAAGAAACCTTATTTAAGGTGTTTTGAACATTTTTTATTCTCGGACTTTTCCCATATTCTGGAGTTTTCAATCCCTAAAGTCCATTTCAAAATCAAGTGTCCACTGCCTTTTTCATTCTGGCAGAAATGGTTTTAAACTTCCAAAAATCTTTTGAGTACCAAATCTTAACCCAAAAATCACACCAAAAATCATGGGATCTTTCCAAAGTCTAATAAAGAATTCCCAATATTTACTTTCCACAGTTTCAACTTATTTTGGCCAAAGTAACACACACACACACACACACACAAACAAATGGTTTTTAGCTTGGAAGACTCGTTTTACGAGGCATTCCGGGTGCACACTAATGTCCTTCCCGGCGTGTAACGTGACCTCCGAACCCAAATTTCTAATTTTGGGCATTTTTCAAAGTTTTGGCCCGTAAAACAAAAATGGCGTGGCGACTCCGTTTGATTACAAAAATCGGGTACATCACAGGTACGTCTTCGCAATTATTTAAATTTGATAATTCAACGTATAGAAGAGAAATGGCAAAATATACTGCTGCTAAAGGATTACCCTTTAATTTTACTAATGATAGATTATGGTCTCATATGGCACAACTTTGTTTAAATCCCGCGGCTAAAGAAATTAATAAAAATACAAGTACTCGTGATACTAAAGCCCAATATCTACAAGGGAAATTAACTTTAATTAATACGTTTAAAGATTTACCCCAAAAATTATCAATATGTGCCGATATATGGAGTGACCATTGGCAAACTCATAGTTATATAGGAATTACATGTCATTGGGTTGATAATAGTTGGAAATTACAAAAACGATTAATTGCATATAAATCTTTTGATATTGTTCATAATGCTCAAAATATTTGTAGCAAAATTGCTAATGTTTTACAAGAATATGGATTAGTTCACAAAATTTTTTCAATTGGATTTGATAATGCTGCTAATAATACTGCTAGTCTACCATCACTCATTGATATTTGTCAACCATCCATTGGGAGTAAATTTTTTCATGTTAGGTGCATATGTCATATTTTAAATTTGTGTGTGCAAGATGGTTTAACAACTTTAAAGGAACATGTAGCCCCAATTAAGGAACTTCTTGCTTATATAATGAGAAATCATAGTGTAACAAAATTGTGGATTAGATTTTGTAAAATAAATAATATCCCACCTAAAAGATTTTTCCTAGATGTTCCAAATCGATGGAATTCCACTTATAAAATGTTATCCGAATCTTATGATTTTCGTGAACTATTGTGTCAGTTTATTCAACAAATAGAGTATTCAACTATAATATTGCCTCATCAATGGGATATTTGTAATAATTTAAAGAAAATTTTTAAAGTTTTTAAAGATGCTACCGTACAATTATCCGGTTCTTACTATCCCACTTCGCCATTAGTTATAGAACACGCCGCTAAAATTAGTTATATATTTATGCATTTTAAAGATGATCAAATTTTAGGTGAATGTATTAGCAAGATGAGAACAAAATGGCTTAAATATTTTTTGATCATTCCCCCATTGTTTTTAGTAGCTAAACTATTAGATCCTAGAATAAGAGAAGATGGTTTATAACAAATACTTGATTATTATTATAAGAATCTATTTCCCACCGGATTTGATTTGTTTTTAGATAGACCTATCCCAAAGGCAAAAGACGTTGTAACTGAGACTAAAAATATTGTATATACACTTTATAAAGAATATTATGATCTTTTTGGTAATATTGTTTATCCTAGTAGTGAAAATGTAGGTGATAGTTCTCACGAAGATAGCGATCCCTTTAACTTTATAGATAATTTAATTAGTTCTAGAACTCAAAAACGTCAACGAGGTGGCTCCACTTATATTGAACTTGAAAATTATTTAACCACTTCTTTTGAGCCTATAGACGAATTTGATATTGCAAAGTGGTGGGCACGAATGGCAAACAACTATTCTATTCTATCATTGATAGCAAAGGAGATCCTAGCCGCTCCCGCCTCAATCGTCGCGGTAGAAGAAGTATTTAGTGTAGGAGGAAATGTCTTGTCCGATCGAAGGTCAAGATTGTCTCCATATAATTTAGAATATCAAATGTTGCTCGGCGATTGGCATAGAGCCGAACTATGACTTCAAGATAAAAGAAGTAGTTCCGAGGAGGAGGAGGCCTTTGATGAAGATACATCGGGGAGTGAAGCCGAATGAACTACGCCGCTCTTTAGACTTTAGATTAGGTTAATTGTAATTTTATAGATTAGATTTTAGATTAGGTTTATTTTTATTAATTGTAATAGTTAGGTTGAGGTAAAGGCTCCTAAATGTCCCCCCTTATTTATAAAAGGGTAAGGTTGGTTGTCCCCCTCATTTGTAATTTTATTTTAATTAATAAAATTTAAGGGTACCGTCCCTTTTTCTTTTATATACTTTCGTTTATTTAAAAAAAAAGTTAAGTTTTTATATGACTTTTTTGCAAAAAATTAACTTTTTTATAAAACTTAACAGAAATTGTTAAGAATTTAACTGTGTTTTTTTTTTTGAATGACTGGACACTTGGGCGACCGCCCAAGTCATTCGGCCCATCTTGGGCGGCCGCCCTAGCCTTTCATTTTTTTTTTAAAGACTGGACACTTGGGCGACCGCCCAAGTCATTCGGCCCATCTTGGGCGACCGCCCAAGCCTATTCATTTTTTTTTTTTTTGGAAATTTGCCGGTTTAAAACCGGGATCGGAACCGTGACAAACCGGGCCGGTTTCGGTTCAATAGGGGATGGAACCGTGAACCGCCGGTTCGGAACCGGAACCGGCGATTTGAACCGGATGGGCATCTCTAGGCAAAATCGGTCTGCACCTTTTTTCTCTCTTACTCTATATCTACTAGTGAGTAACCCGTCGATTCCCGACGGGGGATAAAACACTGAGGTAAAAATTAAATGTAAATATAATTGAAAAAATTAATGAGATAATTTTATGTAATATATTACAACTTGTCGAAAACTTCTTTGTACACAATATTTGTAGTCGTGTCATCTGACTGTTCATGACTATTACATATAAGCACTTTAAGTCATTTCCTTGTAGTTAGTCTAGAAAAAGCAACATACAATTGTCCATGACTAAATACTGGTCTTGGAAGAAAAAGGCCAACATGAGCGAGCGACTGGCCCTGACTTTTATTTATCGTCATTGCAAAAGAAACGGTCACCGGATATTGTCTCCGTTGAAACCTAATCGGGAATTTTGTTGTATCAGAAGGTGACATAATCATCCTCGGTATCAACACATTCTTACCAACATTCTTTCGGAACAACATTACCGCCTCGACAACGTGCTTACCTATATATATATTAAAATAACAGTATGTTTTAAGTCAAATAATTAATTGTATAAATGTATAATTATATACTAACAAAATTGATTTGCTTACCTATATACTCCCTCCGTCCCACGTGAATAGACACCAAAAATCTTGGCACAATAACTAAGGAAAATGAATATAATAATGAAAATGTGTGGTAGGAAATGAAGAGAGAGAATGAGTGGGTGGGGTAAGATGAATATAAAATAATAAATTCTTTTCCATTTTGGGCAGTGTCTATTCACGTGGGACGTCCCAAAAAGGAAATAAGTGTCTATTCACGTGGGACGGAGGGAGTATATATTAAAAACAAACAAATATTTTTTATACGATAAACTCAGGAATACAGAAAATTTGTAATTTATACCATTGATCAGAATACTACCGAAACAATAACGATAACAAAATCATACCATTGCTGATGTTAGATAAAAAAAAGTATAATTTTCTTATTCACATATCTAACTGAAAATAGGCTTAATTGGATGAGCTAGGTGAGCTACGCTTTAAAGTTAAAAAATTAGCTCTATCATGCACTTTCTAATTGAAATTTTTTGGACATTCATTTTAGGACGGAGGTAGTATTATACATAACAGAACAATGTTCACAAAGCAGCAAAAGGAAAAGTAAAAATTAGCAATATGCCTCGTCGATACTCGACGGGGCATAGTGAAATTAATTAAATTAACGTAATAGTTAGCATTAATTGAACGTTTAATTTATATTTTTATAGTAAAATTAAAAAAAAAAATTTGTACTTCAATCCATTTTCATTTTTAACTAATTTATTGTATAAAATCAACCCCTATAAATTTTAAAAGTTATTAATTGAATTTCAAATGGATGATTGTGATTGGTGGATGATGGAAAGATTGACCAATGATATTGTGCCACTTAGAGTTTCTAGGAGCTTGAAAAACTTTTGCTATTATATATAGTAGATTCACAAACTCCTTTTTTTTTGAATTTGTGAGTGACTTCTTTATAATCTCTTTTGGCTTATTTTGATTATGATTTGTTTTTTATATTTATGTTTGTGTTTATTATTTTGATTTTAATTTTAATTTTAATTTTAATTTTAACTTATATTTTATATATTTTCGTCTTTATTTTGATTTTATTTCTTGCTTTTTTCTATTCCTTTTAGGTTTGTGAATGTTTCTTTCACTTTTTAATTATTAGAATTTTAATTTTCATTTTTTATTTGCATTTTATTTTTTCGTATGTTTTTATATTGATATTGATTTTCTTTTGTGCATTAGATTTTTTTCTTTCTTAATTATTAAAGTTTTTTTCATTTTGCTTTTGCTCTTTTTGTAAGACAATTATTTGTGCTTCAATCAATTTTCATTTTTAACTAATTTATTGTATAAAATCAACCCCTATAAATTTTAAAAGTTACTAATTGAATTTTAAATAGATGATTGTGATTGGTAGATGATGGAAAGATTGGCCAATGATATTGTGCCACTTGGAGTTTTCTAGGAGCTTGAAAAACTTTTGCTATTATATATAGTAGATTCACAATCTCCTTTTTTCGAATTTGTGAGTGACTTCTTTATAATCTCTTTTGGCTTATTTTGATTAGGATTTGTTTTTTATATTTATGTTTGTGTTTATTATTTTGATTTTGATTTTGATTTTGATTTTGATTTTGATTTTGATTTTGATTTTAATTTTAATTTTAATTTTAACTTTTAGTTTATAAATTTTCGTCTTTATTTTGATTTTATTTCTTGGTTTTTTCTATTTCTTTTATGTTTGTGAATGTTTCTTTCACTTTTAATTATTAGAATTTTAATTTTCGTTTTTTATTGCATTTTATTTTTTTGTATGTTTTTATATTGATATTTATTTTCTTTTGTGCATTAGATTTTTTTCTTTCTTAATTATTAAAGTTTTTTTTTATTTTGCTTTTGCTCTTTTTGTAAGACAATTATTTGTGCTTCAATCAATTTTCATTTTTAACTAATTTATTGTATAAAATCAACCCCTATAAATTTTAAAAGTTACTAATTGAATTTTAAATGGATGATTGTGATTGGTAGATGATGGAAAGATTGACCAATGATATTGTGCCACTTGGAGTTTTATAGGAGCTTGAAAAACTTTTGATATTATATATAGTAGATTCACAAACTCCTTTTTTTTTCGAATTTGTGAGTGACTTCTTTATAATCTCTTTTGGCTTATTTTGATTAGGATTTGTTTTTTATATTTATGTTTGGGTTTATAATTTTAATTTTGATTTTGATTTTGATTTTAATTTTAATTTTAACTTTTATTTTATAAATTTTATTCTTAATTTTGATTTTATTTCTTGCTTTTTTCTATTTCTTTTATGTTTGTGAATGTTTCTTTCAGTTTTTAATTATTAGAATTTTATTTTTCATTTTTTATTTGCATTTTATTTTTTCGTATGTTTTTATATTGATATTGATATTCTTTTGTGCATTAGATTTTTTTTCTTTCTTAATTATTAAAGTTTTTTTCATTTTGCTTTTGCTCTTTTTGTAAGACAATTATTTGTGCTTCAATTCATTTTCATTTTTAACTAATTTATTGTATAAAATCAGCCCCTATAAATTTTAAAAGTTACTAATTGAATTTCAAATGGATGATTTTGATTAGTGAATGATGGAAAGATTGGCCAATGATATTGTGTCACTTGGAGTTTTCTAGAAGCTTGTAAAACTTTTGCTATTATATATAGTAGATTCACAAACTCCTTTTTTTTCGGATTTGTGAGTGACTTCTTTATAATCTCTTTTGGCTTATTTTGATTAGAATTTGTTTTTTATATTTATGATTGTGTTTATTATTTTGATTTTGATTTCGATTTTAATTTTAATTTTAATTTTAATTTTAATTTTAATTTTAATTTTAATTTTAACTTTTATTTTATAAATTTTCGTCTTTATTTTGATTTTATTTCTTGCTTTTTTCTATTTCTTTTATGTTTGTGAATGTTTCTTTCACTTTTTAATTATTAGAATATAATTTTTGTTTTTTATTTGCATTTTATTTTTTCGTATGTTTTTATATTGATATTGATTTTCTTTTGTGCATTAGATTTTTTTCTTTCTTAATTATTAAAGTTTTTTTCATTTTTGATTTTGATCTTTTTGTAAGACAATTATTTGTGCTTCAATCCATTTTCATTTTTAATTAATTTATTGTATAAAATCAACCCCTATAAATTTTAAAAGTTACTGATTGAATTTCAAATGGATGAATGTGATTGGTGGATGATGAAAATATTGGCCAATGATATTGTGCCACTTGGAGTTTTCTAGGAGCTTGAAAAACTTATGCTATTATATATAGTAGATTCACAAACTCCTTTTTTTTTGGATTTGTGAGTAACTTCTTTATAATCTCTTTTGGCTTATTTTAATTAGGATTTATTTTTTATATTTATGTTTGCGTTTATTATTTTGATTTTGATTTTGATTTTGATTTTAATTTTAATTTTAACTTTTATTCACTACAAGAAAACTGGTCTTTCGCGATTGCTTTTGGCGATGGCAAAAAAAGCAGTCGCGTTTGAGTATATAAGGAGACGGTCTTTGGATCGCATTTAGTGCGATCGCAGAAGAGGCCGTGATGGCTAAGCAGTCACGGATGCCATCACATATATGTTTTTCCCTCTAGCGCCAACAATGTAGTCCGGGCGGGAACGTGAAATTTTAATTTTTATCAAAGGCGATGGCTTTAGCAATCGCGTTTTATAAAAATATTAAATTAACAATTTTAAAATTGAATTTTTAAATTTTTTTTAAAGGCGACTGCTTTTGCAATCGCGTTATATAAAGAAAAAAAATTAAAATTATTTAATTAAACAATTAAAAAATCCTTTTCTTTTCTCTAATAGCATTCCACGGTTTAGGTTTAGAAAACACTCTTTTCTGCCTCTCTCATTCCTCTTCTTCTTCCTCACCCTCCAGCGACGCTCTTCCAGCGGCGATTCTTCCTCCGGCGCCTATTCTTCCGATTCCAAGGTACAAGGTGACTATCTCTCTCTCTCTCTCTCTCTCTCTCTCGCCCTCTCTCTCGCTCTCGCTCTCTCGCTCTCTCTCGCTCTCTCTCTCCATGTCTACTCCGGCGCCTATTTGTCGACTTCTATTGTTCTCTTGGTTTCTTTTCCTGTTTGCTGTAACTGATTTCGAATTTTAACATTATTTTCTCAGGCCGAGATGCTTGCTAAGAAATATGAAGAGAAGTCACAAACAGTTCTTTGAAATTGCCTCTAAATTAACTATTGAAGAGGCATCTTTTCGTGATATTCGGGTGTAAAATTGGTCATTGCCATTTTGTTTCAGACCCGTGTGCTAGTGCTTTCGCACTTTCTACTATATCACTTGTTCATTGATCAATTTGGCCGCTTTGCACGTGGCGAATTGGCAATTCTTCCTTTCTTTGTTTTCTCACATGACCCATTACGATCTCTAGCCAATACACTATCCATCCATTTTGCACACTTTGTTTCTCTGGCTACAACTTTATTATGGTACTACTCATACTTGGGATACCATTGCCTTGACATCACCCCCTGTCGCTGGGAACGAAGCACAAAAACTGTTTGGTATATTGTATTTCTCATTATTTGTTACTTATCTGGACTTTGTGTTGATATTCCTATAGGAGAGAAAGATGGAGTTGAATCAGGCCATTATTAAGATGGAACAAGGTGGCAGTGCAGATGGTATTCTTCAAGTGAGTTTAACCACTCAGATTAACCAAGTCTCAGAAGCTCCCCTGAAAAGGAGAAATTCAAATAAAAAGTATGTGGAAGTCTGGTATTTGACATCTGCGACTTACTGGCTTGTGCAGGTTCGTGCTGATCGTATTCAATCAGATCTTGAGGAGCTATTGAGGGCTTTAAGCGAACGTTGCAAGAAGCACGGGGTTCACGTTAAGTCAGCTGCAGTAATGGAACTTCCTCAGGGTACTGTATTCCCTCTGCAGTAGTGGAAATGCGTGATGAACAATTTGTGTCTTTAAGCGATCGTATTCAATCAGATCTTGAGGAGCTATTGAGAGGTGTATTCTTAATTTTGATTTTATTTCTTGCTTTTTTCTATTTCTTTTAAGTTTGTGAATGTTTCTTTCACTTTTTAATTATTAGAATTTTATTTTTCGTTTTTTATTTGCATTTTATTTTTTCGTATGTTTTTATATTGATATTGATTTTCTTTTGTGCATTAGATTTTTTTTTCTTAATTATTAAGGTTTTTTTCATTTTGCTTTTGCTCTTTTTGTAAGACAATTATTTGTGCTTCAATCAATTTTCATTTTTAACTAATTTATTATATAAAATCAACCCCTATAAATTTTAAAAGTTACTAATTGAATTTCAAATGGATGATTGTGATTGGTGGATGATGGAAAGATTGGCCAATGATATTGTGTCATTTGGAGTTTTCTAGGAGCTTCTAAAACTTTTGCTATTATATATAGTAGATATTCAAAACATATCACATTTTTCTTTTTTCTAATTAATTCTTCATATGCCCTCCCATTCATGCATTTTATTGTGGGACGGATCGAATATAATCTATAATTTATAATATTTTAATAATATATTATATATTATTTTGTTTTAAAAATAATATCACATTAATTTTTATAATCAAGTTAACTGAATGCATAATGCCAAAAACTTATAAAAAATGCATTTTTTTTTTAACTTAACAAAAAACGTGTTTTACGGTCTTCCTTTATAAGCAGTTAACACACAGAACACACCTCTCTCTCTCTCTTTCTCTCTCTATCCGGAATTACGTTCTCTCTCTCCTCTCTCTCTCTATACGCAGGAGTCTCTACATCGTCCTCACCAATCGTCCTCCGCCCCCATGGCTACCACCTCAACTGCTACAAATCCACCCGTAACCGACAACTCATCCACTACCTTCGATTTGTCCGACCACTTACCACTCCAACTAATCGAATCCGAAATAATTCCTTCATCTCCGAACCGATCGGAATCCGCCATTGATTGGTTGCCGGACTTCGAAGGTTACTCATGGATCGCCTATGGCGCCTCATCTCTCCTCGTGATCTCACACTTGCCGTCTCCTCTCTCTCAATGTGAAAACCTAATTGGCCCCATTTCCCGGCAAGAGCTATTTGGTGGAGCTGTGGATTTCTTCAAATTCACCTCAATTATTATCTGATTTTGGCTTTGTTTAGATGCCAGTGCATTAGTTTTTAAGTGCCAGATTATATGTTGTTGAATACCAGTTTATAAGTATTTGAGTACCAGTTTGAGAATTTGATGCATTGGTGGACTGGGTAATTAGATGCCAGTGTATGTGTTTTGGAGTGCCAGTCCATGTATTTTGAAGTGCCAGTTAGTGTATAATAGAGTGCCAGTAAGTGTGTAACTGAGTGTCAATGTATTTTTTGAATGCCAGTTCTTGTAATTTTGAATGCCAGTCCATGTTTTTTTGAATGCCAGTTCTTGTTTTTTTGAATATCAGCAAAAATAATTATCAGTGTTTTTGAGTGCCAGTATATGCATTTTTGAGTGCCAGTAAATGTGTTTTCAAATGCCAGTCCATGTATTTTTGAATGCCAGTGCTTGTATTTTTGAGAGCCAGCAAAAATATTAGTGTAACAAAGTGCCAGTGTTAGTGTAACAGAGTGCCAGTGTGAAGAGTGTCAGTTCATGTATTAAAAAGTGCCCGTGTAAAAAGTGTCAGTTTCATGTTTATAAAATGCCAGTATGAAATCACTGGTCATTTGTAATATTAACACTGGCATTTATCATGGTTACCAGTAATTACAAAAATGCCACCGTTTATTTTGAACATGGCTGCCAGTAATTACAAAATTGCCACCGTTTATTTTGAACAGCTCTTTGAAAAACACGTTTTTCCTTATCTTAAGAAAAAACTAGTTTTTTATAAGACCAACTCATGCATAATTGATTATATTAATAATAATCAATTTTTTAATTTAATTTAAATTTAATTTTATAATGAAACTAAGCTCAATTAAATTCATCGTATAAAACTATGACAGATCTATGCAATACTTTTTCTTGCAATCAAAATGAAAGAGGATCATATCAACATAGCTTAAACTAATAATCTCTTCCATAGGCTTCCTGTGGCTATATATTGTGGAAATTGGATAGTGAGGTATGGATTTTTTTTTCAAAATATTATTTTTTAAAAATTTATTTACCAAATTAACATTGATGAAAAAATATTTACCAAACTAGCACTTTCCACTTGAATTCCGGAATTGGTAATTCCGAAATTGGTAATTCCGGAATAATGTAATTCGGAATTACCAATTCCGAATTCCAATTTTTTTTTTCAAAACTGAATTAACAAAAAAAATATTCTGGGGATTAAAACTTTATCCCCAATATTACTTCCATTTAGAATCTTTACCTCCAAAACATGATTTCTGAGTCTTGTAATGATTAATCTCGTTCCATTACACAAGCCTGCGTTGTGGTCAATGTTTTGTAACAACATGACTGGTGTACCAACCTTCAAATGGAGCTCGTGATTAGGCAATCCAGAACACTTAATAGTATTTAAAAACTCAATCGAATGTAGGTCAACAAAGAAACTGGAGTTATCCTCAGACTTGCATATAGAATCAGAACTTAAATAAGTCCTCAGTTCCGACTGGTTGTACGAGACCATATAGTCATTAATGTGTTTCAACGACATCCAGTGTTGGAGCAAGAATAGCTCTTCCATGTAAATAATCAGGATCATTAAAATGATCAGTAAAATTGGGATATGTGCTTTCAACAATAGATTGAACCAAATCATCTGACCCCTTAACAATCAGGTCATCAGAAATCGTTATTGTGGCTTCACCATCATTATCATTACCATATGCCCCATCTCCAATACTCAATATCCACTCTGAAAAAGTCTTCAGTTCAAGTCCACTTTCATCATTTTCCATAGCTTACAGTCTCATATTCTTGGTAAGCCTCAAAACTTTTACATGAGACCATAAATATGATGAATTGATCGAGGCCATAACAACATCTTGTCTGCTACCTTTTGGAATAATTGGAAGTATCTGACGAAAGTCTCCACCCATAACCATTGTCTTTCCACCAAATGGTTGATTTAAGCTATCTGTATTTTTGAACCTCATTATGTCCCTCAAAGTTCTGTCAATCTAACTGAGTTCTGTTAATTATTTGTTCTAATGAGGTATATAATGTTGAACCGAAGTTTGAAAGTACTGCAATCAATGAGCTTCACGAACAGAGAATAAAAGAGTCTAAAAATGGTAAGTGTTCATTTTATCAACATAGGTATAAAGAATGAATAGAATAATATAGTTGAACTTCAGATAGATTTTCTAATTCATGTATTCAAATTTGTTCCAGGAGCATTTTTGAAATAGAGAAGAATATGAAGACAAATACTGTTCTGGATATATACTAAAGAGGCTGGAAAATATGCACATTGGGTTCAATGGTAAGTTTTCTTAGAACAAATGTTTTTTCTTGATTGAAGATGCATAATGAATACATACCTTTAGAAGCATCATCATCAGTCTTTCTCTTCTTCCCTATTGTTATTGATTTGGTGATCTTCATGTTTGAAGAAAATTGTTGGGACTATGTGTAGGTTGATGTTAATGGAAGCAATACTGATTATGTAAACAAAACACAATTACTCCATTTATCAATCTATATAATACACCACCTATCTAACTTATAGAAGTAATTAAGTGTGTAGAATTCGCAGAGTCATGTTGGGTTAAAAATACAAGATTTGGAATAATTAAAAAAGATTTTTCTTAAGTTAACAATAGATACAAGTCTGGATTGGGAATTAGAAACTTTTTTTTTATAGATTAGTTTGGTGTAATACACACACACACACACACACACACATATATATATATATATATATATATATATATATATATATATATATATATATATATATATATATATATATATATATTATTTTTGTATATATATATATATATATATATATATATATATATATATATATATATATATGCAAATATAGTGTAATTTTTAATTATAAACTTTTTTTTGTGTCTTATTTATATCAATTTTTACAATATTTTGTTATTTGTAATCGAGATGCAAATTAGTATAATTTTTAATTTCCCCATTTCTTTTGTGTAGCCTGATGTTTATATCAATTTTTACTATTTAAAATATAAATGCCTAATGTAACATTTTGAAGACTAAATGTCCCCGTCTCACTCTCACAGGAGAATTTGCCTTTTTTATTATATCCCAGAATTTTAAACACGAAATTTATATAACTTACAGTTTTAGGTTGCAATTGTCTATGTTATTTGTGAATAGAAATCCAAATTTGAGTATTTTTTTTTCCCAATAATATAGATGCGCCATAACAGGATGTCATAGATATGATAAGCTGATGTAAATTTTTGACATCATTTATTTTTATTTTAAATGTTGACTTTGGAATTTTCAATCTTACAAAAATAAACATGTTCTTGGTTTTTTCAGGTTTTACTGAATCAAAAGTGACATGTCGAAGAGTGTTTGTAAACCTAAAGGATGAGTGAAGATATGCATACTGACAGTATTTTGTACCCAATCACCAGCTGCTTGCATGGTTTGAATAGTAACCAAAGGATGGGTACGCTTCATAATACTACTAAAGAAATGAGTTTGTATCATTTCCTACTTATTATGTTGCATATGTGTGGACCATTAAGAATTTATTCTCATAGAAAACTTACACCCATCTTCATGCATTTAGGGCATGGTGTTAAATTGCAATATGTTTTTATGGTGCAGCTTTACCTTCAAAGATGTTGTCACCAAAGGACAAATGTCAGATGAACTGTTTGCCCCTTTTTATTTTCACAATCTATCTAATTTGTTCAAGTCTTAGTTCTTTTAAAGTCATTTAACATTTAACTTATTTGTAACTTAATCAATGAAGGTGCACCTTTTATGTGATTTTTTTATATAATTATCAAATTGATTTGAAAATCAGATAATGAATAGAATAATATCCAACAAAAACCTTCAATTAATTAAGATTTGGTTACAGACCAAAATTCCAAAATTAATACTGTCTTCAAAATGGTTAAATCCATAACAAAAAAAGACAAGTCATAAAATCCAACAAAAAACCTTAAAGTAATCAAGTATTGATTACATACCAAAACATCAAATAAAAAATGACTTAGAAGGGCCAAGTCCACCACTAAGAAAGATAAGTCTAAATTAGAAAGCAAGAAAATTAGTCTTTCTCAATCTTGATCTCCTTTCGAAACCTCAGTCCATCCTTTAAGCTAGAACCACCATCCAATGCATTAGCACTTTGTCAAGTAGCCTTCTCTGTTGACGGTAACCTCCTTTTGGAACCAATGGAATTAGGAGTCATCTCGTCATTATCATTGACAGAGTCAGAAAGCTGCATTAGAGTCAATAGGACTTACGTGAGTCAATAAGTTAAAAAGATAAAAATTAAAGAAAAAAGTTCAGGCTACAAAGCAAACCTCAATAATATCCTCTTCAGCCTCCTTTAATGCAGCCAAAACATCAACTCTCTATTATGAAAATGGACTCAATTAATTCGAGTTTCCTTCTTTATAATTTTTTTTTAAAAAAGTATAAAAAGTGACATACCTTTTTAACACGAATGTTTGAAGCCATGAACTTTTGAACCAAGCTTTCTTCTAGGCAAACCTTTCCAACATAGTAAAGCTTATCTTCACCGGTCAAATTTTTTCCTTTTATACGAACCTTGAAAATAGCTCTTCTTCCAACAATGGCCATTATTTCTTCCGAACAAATAGGTATTTCACATTTTATTTTCCCACTTGATGAAATCTATTAACAAAATGAGAAGCCATAAGTCAATAGAAGAAATATGATAGTTTATACTTTGTAATGAAATGAGAACTTAATAGAAATGACCTTTACATAGTGCTCCTTCAGCTGTAGGGCAGATTTTCCAACCAAAGGTTCACAAGCATCATCCCATAACATGAACTTTGCTGTCTCATCCCCAGATATGATATTAACCTTAACCATATATCTCGGGATTGGATTAGTTACAAACCTTTTACATGTACTATTACAATAATATCCACCCTCAGGAGTTTCCACCTTTGTCTTACACATTCTACAACTTATGAAGTTCCATCAACCATCATGGAACACTTCAGAAATCATGTTTAATTATCCAATAAAAACCCACCTAGAAAAATAGTAATGAAGTATTAGTTTACTGATTATAGTGAAGTATTAGTTTACTGATTATAGTTTTTTTTTTTAGGAATTTTGTACGGAATAATATATACATGTTTACATGACAATAAATCTGCAACAGCAAGAACATTAACTGAATCACTTTGAAGATCTTCAGAGTTAGAGAATCCATTGAAATTAAGTCATATCGCAACTGATATGAAGAACCAGATTGATCCACAAAAGACCTAGGGCAGTAGACAATTTAAAAAAAATAGTTTATTAAATTAGTTAGATTGATAAAAATGATGATTGCTTAAGAAAAAAATGTAGTATACCTCTTAAGCTCATCTATCTCTGGTATATTACTGTCCACATGTATTTTTGTTTCATAAAATACATTTGAGATGGAAACTTTCTCTAATTTGATTACACATGATTTAATTAATATGTTACATAAAAAAAATATATATCAATATTTCCATATCGTATTAATAAGATTGTACCATTATAAAACTTAGATTTGCATAACTGGATCAAGACAACCAAAGGAAATCCACCACATGTCTCGATATCTCTAAAAATTTCATCAGCATATTGACCCCAAAGAGTACATCTAATTGTGTTATTACTGCAAAAAGAATATAATCAAGAGAGATAAAGTAAAGTTTGAAACAAAACTTTTGTCAAAATATGAAACAATAAGTACCTGTTGTCTTCCAGCTCAACTTCTATGAATTTTTCACCTGGACTTGTTCGATTATGGTGTAAGTGTCTCATGGTGCCCTTTCTTATCACCCTCCCGACAACATCTAGAAGATAATGTTCACCAAAATTAGTTTAAATTTCTTTAACAGTAGATTCATATAGAAATAACATATAGAATTAACAAAACATACCTATCAAACCACAGTCAATGTCATTCTGCAGTGATTGTATTTCTGGAATAGACCAAATCTTAAAGATCTGTTTGCTAAAAATATTGCCTCTTACAGAATAAATATCTGTGCTATCCAAGAAAATTAACTTAAATTGATTTTGTGTGATACGAGTCTTTCCCCTATTTTCAATCACACTGATGTTTGAAATAAAGTAGATAACACCCTTATTAAGTTTTGGAACAAATTTGTTAATCAACATTTTGTTAATGGTTGCTTGTATTCTATCACCTTGAGAAATGAAAGCATAAATAAAGGATTAAAATTCAAAATAACAAAAGATTTAAGAATTTTGATCAGAAAAGCGAAAGCAAAAAGTATTTATCTCTTCATCCACAAATATTAACTCCCAAGTATGAGGAAGATTGATCGTATTTTCTGGATCAATTTCATATTTTTTGGCAACTCTAACCTTTATAAGCCAGTCAGACTTTCCCTACGCAGGTTCTTAAAAAGAGTTGCAGGAGCTGACATTGCAAAGGAAAGAGGAAAGGTTTAAGTGAAAGAGAAATAATTGATTATCAAAAGAAGTAACAGAGAAGCAAGAAAATATGGCAGTGAAGATGAGTGAGTTTCTTTAGAGGGATCGAAGAAAAACTCTTTGTATTCCATTCCATTGCAGTAATTAGTTGTTCTATTGTATTTTCAAGACTGCATTTGGTGTGAAGAAAGTAATTAACTGATGTTTGTATTTTCAAGATTTTAGTTAGATAGAAAATATGATTGTAATAGTAAATAGGTTTGCATCTCGAGTGAGAATGTATGTGCTAATTTAATAATTCAACCATTTGTAACATTTAATCAAGTAACAAGTAACAAACAGTGGATGTTTCTGTGTGCTAAAAATGAAAAGTATTTAATGCGTATTTAGTTGCTGATTTTTCCCGCCCAAATTTCCAGTTTTAGTAAGTGAGCTTATTCACTTCGTCCATTATATAGTTATTGATTTTGATTTGAATTTTGGGTGAATGTGAGCTTTTGAAGAAGCTTAAAAAAACTAGGAGTCTCTGGTCAAATTTCGACCAAGTAGTTTGATAATTCATACTCCTTCCGTATCACAGTATAAATTTTTACACAAAAATTAAAAAGAGTGAATAGTGGAATAAATATTGTGAGTATGAAAAATGATGTAGGAGAGAGAGTGGGGTTTAGAATAGTTAGTGAATGGTTATTGTGAATATGACAAGTGAATCACACAAATAAAGAAGTATTAAAAAGTTTCATTTCGAAAGTGTGCCTTTTTAAATTAAATAACAAAAATGAAAATTTATACATTTTTGGGTGGGATAGGGTGGGATAGAGAAAGTATCTATAATACAATACACAAAGCAAATAGCTGCCTCTTAGCCCCCTATAAGTGGTGGCTAGGATTTAATTCTGAATTATTGATCCAAGGGCTGATATTTCTCCTTCTCCCAACTGTGTTTCAACTGCCCCACTCCTCTCCTACCCAAACCGCAAGCCTTCCGTTCTCTTCTTCCCCGTTAGCGGCCATTCTTCTGCAACACACGCCTTCTATCTGCACATCCGCCTCACCGGCAATCGGACTCCGATTCCGACTCGGAGAACGGTTGCGATCCCGTCAAATCCGAAGATTGAGAAGGAAGCGATCTCAGGGAGAAGGCAACGAAGGCACGACGAAAGCGTGGAATTTGAGACCAAGGAGAGGCGGATATGAGGCGGTGGTGATGGTGGAGAGAGGTAGTGACGGAATCAAAGAAACTCTTCCACCCCTAACTTCTACCTCTCACCGGCAAAAAATAAATGAAGAAATAATCCTTAATTTTGTTTTTCTTCTATTGTTTTTTTCCTTCTGTAAAATTCGAAAAGCAAGGTTTCGATTTGATTTGGTTTTGGATTTGATTTTGATTTCTCTTTTGTATTTTCTATCCCCCAGCATTGGGTTATTATAGAGTTTCTAATTACCACCCTTCCATAATCATCAGAAGTCGACCCAGAAGAGAACTCCGGTGAACACTACCACCATATTACCCGATTGCCCTGATTTTCCAATTGTTACCCAAACAGTTACCCCCGCTTCATTATAGTCTCTCTCGCTTTTGCACTTGAAACTAAATTGCTTCATCTTCAGAAAACACCACGGGAGTCAACCATTTGAATGGTCTTCGTTCTCAACTCCATCATCCAATTTAGCAGCGAACGGCAAAAGGTGCAATTTTTTTCTTTTTTTTCCACTATTTATATTTAGAGTTTGTTCGGTCGAAACCTAACGGTTTATTTAATTCCGCAAGCGCACGGGCTATTGTAATATAGCGGGTGCAAGTACGGGTCGATTCCACAGAGACAGGGTTTACTTAGGGAATATTTTTGTCTTTAGAAAATATAGAAAAGATTGGGGGTAGATAAAATTTGTTTTAGAAAAATAGAGAGAGCATAAACAGAAAATACTTTAATTAAAATCTTATAAAACGAAGCATTCTCGGGATTGGAAATCATACACATATTCTTATTCATCAAATTGTCATTGTCTTAGAGATAAAAGGTTTTCACAAAAAGCAAGGATGGTATGTTAAGCCTACGCTACTTCGGGCTAAGACAATAGCGTTTGTATTCTTCACTAATTATGTCCTAACTGTTTGAGATTTCCGTTTACGTTATTTCCGCCCTGTCACAAACGGGCGTTCCGGCTTATCTCATCAAAGTTAAACAAATTTATCTTATTTTTGCACGTGTTATATTTTTGCAAAAGACCTAAGTTATTTTTGATCCTTTCAAGTAGGAGACATTGTGGTCGCGAACCCCATGTTCCTAATACTTAGATCAAGAATACTTTTGGATATTACTCCCGTTTGGCAAGGAAGCATCGTCGCAGCAAACGCCGTGCCCCGAGTTACTTAGGAGGTAATAGGTTTCTTTTTGCTTTTAAGGATTGGTGACAAATGTCACTCTTTTTAGCAATAAGATAAAAGTGTTTTACTTTGATTTGATTTGAAAAAATGGAAGGATGGAATTTTTGATGAAAGGGTGTGATTCAAAGGATGCAAACAAAAAGGTGCTTCTAAAAAGGGAATAAATATCTAATAAAGATAAAAAAAAATGTACAATTTTAAAGAAATATTTTCAATATTTGCATAAATGACCAAGCATAAAAAGAATTCCTTCTAATCAAATGCATTTTCCTTGATGAGACTCTATATTGTGCTATACTAACTTATGAGGCTTTCAATTATTTCCTAAAAATATCCCTATATTTTTCCTTTTATAGATTTCTAAGTGTATAGAAAATATGAGAGAAAAGATAAATAGGCATTATACTAGAGCAAATGGCAAGCATAGAAGTAATGATTATGGATCATCACAGGGATTTTTTTTTTTTTATATATATACTATTATACATGCATAAAAGAAAATGTAACTAAAAAAGGAAAAAATTACACTAGAAAGCAAGTAAATCTAATCTAAAAAACAAGTAAATTTAGTCTAGAAAGCAAGTAAAATTTTAAATTTAGAAAGCGAAAAATAAAAGATAGATATACCCCCCACACTTGAAATGAACATTGTCCTCAATGTTTCAAGAAACAAAGAGTAAAAAGATAAGCATGCGGTGGTAAACAAAATTATGATAAATAGTAATATAATCCATCGGTTTACTATTCCGATGATGCTTGTTTAAGGTCATAAGCTCGACCCCTTTTTATCAGTAACAATGGACGGTGAGTGGTATTGTAATGGTCTCTTATCTTTAATAACTCGCCATTCCTTGCCCTTTGACGTGATCGAGCTCTTAAGATTGATGCAAACGCGACCTCCTGATGTGCCTTTTTTCTTAGGTCCCCTACCCTTTGATTTTTCAATCTTATTATGCTTTTTAGGGTGCACATTTTTTTCACCACTATGATCTAAGGGCTTTTTAATTAAAATTTTTGAGTCCTTGGATTGCAATTTTTCACCCTTTTTGCTATCATTCTCAGGAGTGTTGATTTCATGGCACGGTTTCTTGAGATTTAAGTCTTTAAATTCGACTTTCTTATTTCCAATGTTTAGAGAAAGAGTGCCATTCCTTACATCTATTACTGCACCAGCGGTGGCAAGAAAAGGTCTTCCTAGAATAATTGGAATTTGGTGATCTTCCTCCATCTCAAGGACTACAAAGTCGACCGGAATGATCAATTTCCCGATTTGGCAAGGGACATCTTCCATAATACCCATCGAGTATTTAATGGAGCGATCCTCTAGTTGGAGAGAAATAGTGGTGGGTTTCATTTCCCCCACACCTAGTTTCTTACCTATCGAAAGCGGAATGAGGCTCACACTTGCCCCAAGATCTAACAAAGCATTATCAACATTATATTTACCTATTTTGCAAGGAATAGAGAAAGTGTTGGGAACTTTTAATTTAGGAGGATGTTCTCTTTGTAAAATGGCACTTACTTCTTCTGTTAAAGCGACAGTCTCATGCTCCTCAAGTTTTTTTTTATTTGCAAGAATATCCTTTAAGAACTTAGCATAAGATGGCATCTGTTGAAGGGCATCGGTAAAAGGTATGTTGATATAAATAGATTTTAAGACTTCTAAAAATTTTGCAAATTGTTTGTCAAGTTTGGCTCTTACCAACCTTTGGGGGTATGGTATTGGAGGGTAAAAATTTCTAGAAATCTTAGGGGATTCTGTCCCATTTTCAACATCTTCATTAGTCTCAACCATCGGTGGGGTTGGACTAACTTTCTCCTTACTCGGTTTGATATTTTCCTTAGGAAAGGGATCTATAATTTCTTTTCCACTCCTAGTTTCTACCGCACTAACATGCTCGTCGGGCCTTTGCGATTGACCGGGAAAACTCCCTTGTGGTCTATGCGAGGTACCAGCTTGTTGAGCTTGTTGATTTTCAAGCATTCTATTTTGGGCGGCTAAATTATCAAACCTAGCATTCAACGACTTAATGGATTTCCTTAACTCATTATTGGTCTTCTCTTGTTCGTTTTTACTTTCAACAATAAAATCCATAATAAGATCCAATTTAGATTTAAGGGGAGGGAAAGCACTAGAATTGCCATTGAAATTCTTTTGTGTGAATCCCGATGGTTGTGTAGAAGGTTGTGGGTTTAAAATATTGTTATTCTTATAGGAAAAATTTGGGTGATTTCTCCACTCAGGATTGTATGTGTTTGAATACATACCACCCTTTTCCCCATAAGAATTAAAAAAGTTTACTTGATCACTAGAAGTAGTGTTAAGCAATTCACAACATTCTATACTATGTGAGTTTGACCCACATAGCTCACAAACAACATTAATGTTGGCCACGGGATTTACATTAAAGTTTTCAAATTTTTTAAGAAGCATATCAACTTTAGAAGACAAGGTAGTAATGACATCAATATTGTACTTACCTGGAATCCCCTGCGGTTGTTCCCTCTCATTGAACCATTGATAGTGATTCAGTGCTATGTTCTCTATTAAGTCGTATGCTTCATCCACCGTCTTATTCATTAGTGCACCTCCTGCGGCGGCATCAATTGTCTCCCTTGTTCTATATGTGAGACCATTGTAGAAAGTGTGCACAATTAACCATTTTTCAAGCCCGTGGTGAGGGCACGTCCGTAGGAGCTCTTTGAATCGCTCCCAAGCGTCATACAGTGATTCGCTTCCTGTTTGGCTAAAATTTGTAATCTTCGTCCGAATTTGAGAGGTCTTGCTCGGAGGGAAGAAACGTCCAAGGAATGCTTCTTGAATTTGGTCCCAAGTTGTAAAAGAGTTGGGTGGGACTGAAATTAACCACTGTTTCGCCTTATCCTTAAGAGAGAAAGGAAAAAGGCGCATCTGAATTGCTTCCGGGGTAACATTCTGAATACGTGTGGTATCACAATATTCAAGGAATGTTTAGATGTGGAGATGAGGATCTTCGAAAGCGGTGCCGCTATATTGGTTATTCATAACCATAAGCAAAAGTCGCGGCTTTATCTCAAAGTGTGCCGCTTCGACATTTGGCACAACAATAGGGGATCTAGTTCCCGGGGTACTTGGATTAACGAAGTCCCATAGGGTTCTAGCGGGTGTTTGCTGTTCTCCTTCCATATGTTTCTTCAAAGTTTCTCTAAATCTTCTTAATCTCTCGTGAAAGCTTCTTTCGGGTTTCGGATCAAAGTTGTCAACGTATGTCCGAGACCGTTTCATAAACTATAAGAAAAACACTTGAAGAAAAATTAAACGCAACAATTTATAGGAAGAGAAAGCAAAATAGCAAAAATAAAACAAAAACAAAAATTATGTAGTAAAGACAAAAATAAAAAGTAAACCGTTGTCCCCGGCAACGGCGCCAAAAACTTGTTCGGTCGAAACCTAACGGTTTATTTAATTCCGCAAGCGCACGGGCTATTGTAATATAGAGGGTGCAAGTACGGGTCGATCCCACAGAGACAGGGTTTACTTAGGGGATATTTTTGTCTTTAGAAAATATAGAAAAGATTGGGGGTAGATAAAATTTGTTTTAGAAAAATAAAGAGAGCATAAACAGAAAATACTTTAATTAAAATCTTATAAAACGAAGCATTCTCGGGATTGGAAATCATACACATATTCTTATTCATCAAATTGTCATTGTCTTAGAGATAAAAGGTTTTCACAAAAAGCAAGGATGGTATGTTAAGCCTACGCTACTTCGGGCTAAGACAATAGCGTTTGTATTCTTCACTAATTATGTCCTAACTGTTTGAGATTTCCGTTTACGTTATTCCCGCCCTGTCACAAACGGGCGTTCCGGCTTATCTCTAGCTGACCATAATTAGTAAGAATCCATTAATGACGAGAGTCAACATACTTTCCATTAAAGGAACATCCCTAGGCCATTGAACTACTCTCGTGATCAATGAAACCTAGTTTCTTTATATGGTTCCGTTAATTGAGATTCTCCGCTAGGTACTTCTCTCAATTGACTGAATCATACAAATTGGATATCTCCAAAATGTAAGGCATTTAGAGAATAATATAAAGAGATTGTTTTAGATGAAGGAAGAAGACAAGACTAAACATTTTTAGATGATGAATAAGTATGCTTTTGAGTTTCCAACCCCAAGAATATGGAGGATTACTCACAAGCCATTAATAACATAAAAGTAGAAATAAAGATTGAGTAAGAAAGACTTATGAATAAAGAAGGCGATTTCTGAGAATAATGCTTCACTTTTATTTCTTTTCCTCCAAAGTGATTCCAAGAACAAATAATGACTTTGATCTTCAAACTCCTTTGGAAAATTGTTGTCACAAATGTTTGTACTCTCTATCTATATAATATCAGTAATTTCTCTCTAAAATTCGTATCTAAGACTGATTACAAGGGTCCTATTTATAAATGGGAGGAGACTCTTCAATTGGGTGCCATCAAAAGGTGCCTTTACATCTGCAGTCACGACTTGCACAGCCGTGTCAAGGATTTTGCACGGCCGTGTCCTCTTTGGCGCCAGTTTTGAATTTGAACTTGGAGTTTTGTACGGCCGCTCCCAATATAGCTGCACGGCCGCTCTGAGGTTGGCACGGCCAGGGCCCTTCAGTGCTCGGCCACTCCATGGATTTTGGGGCCAAGACGGCCGGCCATGGCCTATGATGCACGGCCGCTCCCAATATTGCTGCACGGTCGCTCCCACTGGTTTTCAGCTTTGAGTGTTTATTTTGCTTGGTGTTCCTCCATCCTTTCGGACCAATTAGCCCAAGTATCCTTTAGATAAAAATGGATCTAAAACCTGTCTTTAAATGCAAGAAATATACCAAAAGCGTAAAATCTAGAAAATATGGAAAAGGAACAAAAAAATTATATGAAATGAAATGAGAAATGATGTTTTATGCAATAAAAAGTATATAAAACTAAGAATAAATGACTATATAATAGTCACTTATCAGAGTTCCTGTTTGTTTGATTGAGAAATTGATTTCTCCTCAATTTGTGCATACATCTGATACCTCATCTGTAGAGCAGACTTTATTAGCTCATACACAACCTTATATTAGCCCACTGAGTAATGTTAGTATTTCCATCTTTATTTTATATTACGAGGAAGTTATCTACAATGTACGGCGTTCAATAAATAACTCAATACTCTTAAATCATGCTACTTACATAAGCAGCTTGACTGTGGAGATTGTACTTTTCTTCTTGAAGTGTATGTGTGATTTGAGATTCTTGAAAGCTTCCTTTGGCTTTGATGTTCTACCCTTTCTTTGATCACACCTCAACATTTGTTGGTTGGTATTGTTGTTTTAGTTTATATGCGATTTACTGAAGGAAAATGGTTTATAACCTTAAATTTTGTCAGATAGCAAATTTATCATTTCACTCATGGATGGTTCTTGCTTCTAGAGTCACAGGTGGTGCAACTTACTATGTTGTTGCTTCTCTTCGGTTAATGGGAGTCATTGGAGATGATCTGGTATCTAAAACGGCATCACCTTGCATTATTGATGTGCCTTTGCTTTTGGATTGGACATTGCAGGTACATTTCTCTTACAATTCATCGAGGATTATAATAAGCCTAAGTTGGGATTATATTAATAAGACTGAAGCTTAGTTCTTGAAAGTAAACCAAGTAAAGACACATATTGGTTAAAACCAAATAAATTAGATTTTCGTGTAAATTTTTCAAGTAAACTTAAGTTTAACTTGGTGTCTTAGATTTCATGTCATTCTCTTAAAATTCATATTGTTACATGTACAACAATTTCAGAAAATGCTTTCTAGAATATTAGCCAACTTTATTGTAAGAAAACCTGGCATAACAGTTAAGCATTCATACATGCTATTTTAATTCGTCAAAGCCTTTTAGAGGAGAAATCTGGCTGCATTTTTGCTTGCGGCGATGACGGGGTGAGTCTTGGAATTGATTTTAGCCTTTGATTTATGATCGGTTTGTTGGAGCTTAATTTTTAATTTCTATATATATATATATATATATATATATATATATATATATATTGCCTTGCCTATTACTTGGTGCCATACAATGTTATATCCTCGGAGGTAAAGTAGAGACAACAGTGATTGATTTTTTATTTCTTTCGAATGCTGTTATAATGAATTAAGTATTCAGCGATTCTGCATTTCTTGGGATTTTTGTATAATATTTTTATGCTTAATTAATTTAGTAATATTTTTTTAGAGTGATCTACATTACTGTTCACTTTTTTTTTCCTTTTCTGTTTGTAACCTAATGCAATACTTCTCTTTTATTTTTGTTTTTTTACGCTTATGTCTGTCTGTTTCATTTTAAGTGTTTCAGACATTCTATTATGAAGGAATAGCCATTATAATGAAGAGCTAATGTAACGATCCTAACCCTAGGCACTAATTTAACATCATATGGTGTGCTTTTAATATTATTGTTAATATTTTGTGTTCATTCTTATATCTTTAAATTTCTTATATTAGGATAAAATGATAAGAAAATAAATAATGTTCTAGGGGAAAAATAATAATTAGAAATAAATAAAGTAATAGAATGTAGTAGTAATAAATGGACAAATAAAATGTTGATGGGTGGAAGAATTATTTAAATTGATGAAAGAATTTTGTAAGGAATTATTTTGTGTGGGGACAAATTCCCCAAAACCCTCCTCTCACTCCCTCCTAGGCCGGCCCCCCCCCCCTCTCCTTTATCCAAATATATACTCAACCTCCCTCCATCATCCTCCCCATTTTCACTCTTCACTTTCTCTCTCTCTCCACCTTTCCATCCATGGAAACCCTTTGATGAAACTTTCTTCCAAGGCTCCTACCTAGATCAATTCTTCATCATTCTTCAATCCGGGAGCACTTTTGGAATCGGGAGACCAAGAGGAGTTCATCAAGCTAAAGAAATCCTTGATCTATCTCCGATTTTTAATGTGAGTTATTATGACCCTTCTCTTCTATGAATGCTCATGAATTAACTAATGTTGTTCTTGTGATGTTATTGGTTGTTTATTGCTTTAGAACTCTTTTGGACTTGAGAATGTGATGAATGGCATAGAATGATGTTATGGTTCTTAGGGGTTGATTTGATTGTAAGAAATGGGTGAAATTAGTTTAAAGGAATTGACTTGAATTGTATTGGTGAAGGGGTTGGAAATCTTGTGGGAGTAATCTAGGTTTATGTTAGTTGGGTTAATTAAACTAAGAAATTTATACTTAGAATGTGAGAGTGAGATGGGTAGTGATTTAAAAGAGTAAATGATATAAGAGTAAGCCATTTTGGGTTCATGGTTTAGTAGGCAAAGTTATGAGGTAGTAAGCCCTTTAAATTTCACCAAGTTGAGCATGTTTGGGTTTAGAATTTCTTCCTTTGAAATCTGGCAATTTTCCTTGTAGGCGGTCGCCCATGGGTGATGGGCGGTCGCCCATGACCTCAGAAGCATCCCCCTTGTTACACTTGCTTGGGCGGTCGCCCATGACCCTTTGGGCGGTCGCCCATGATGGCAGATTTGTCCCAATTCCCTATTTCGCTGAATTTTACTAGTAACCTCCGGGCACGATCCTCGAACAAAATAAAGTTGGAACTAAACCTTTCCGGATACGAATTAATCCTTTTAACCTAGGTTATACTTAGAACAATTTGTATCATTTAATGACACCTTAAATGGATTAAATTGGAAATACGGAAGCATTCTATCTCCGACTTAGAAAGCACTTGGCAGTTTATTAGAGGTGAATCCAACTTGGTAGAGTTAACTTGGATCCTTGTAGAGATCATATATTGTCGTATAATGACCTAGTAAGATGGGTTGGAGATATCTCATCATCTTAATTGTGTACCTATTCATAACTGGTATTATGCTTAGTGTATTAAATAAATCTTTGCACTCGATTATTGGTTGAACATGAGTATATATTACCATATAATTATATTGCTTATTTATGCATAGTGTGTTAAAGAAATGTTGCACTATGATGTTGGTTGAGCATGAGTATACTTTACCATGTTGCTATGTTGTTTATCCCCTTTGTGGATTATATTTCAAGTATCTATTATGTGCTTGATAATGTTGAATACTTGATATAGTATTGCTATCTTCATGATATCTTTGTTGTGGTATGTATCCCTACTTTGGATCATACAATGTTTGGTTAAGCAAGTATGTTATTCTTGTGCTTAGTTATGTAAATCCAGCTGGTATTGATTTATTTGTTGTTGGACAATGTATGGAATTATAATGGCATCGAGCCAAGTTCATTATAATTCATACATTGGTAACCCAATTGTCCCCCTTGTGTGGGATTTGTGGGCTAGCATCTCCTTTTGAGGTAGATGGTCTAGTTTCACCGGGGATATGGCTGTGTGTCAGAATCCTATGTGCATTCTTGTTCATGGTTCGGGACCGCTTCATCAGCTATTCTTCTTTGCTCGGATGTGTATATCCTTTTGGGAGTTAAAACTTGGCTCGGTATCCTTCTAAGTGTTACTTTATCGTACTTATGTGTTGCGATATATTCATAATGAGTGAGTCGTTGTTTCCAACCGGTATGGGACGGTTGGCGGCGAGCCTCTGCGATAATGTGGATATGTCTTTTGATGTGTTGCATCTTATATGGCATATTCTTTGCATTCATAATAGCTTCTTTGAGATTTATTCTCACCCCTCTCCCCTTTCTTGTTTTAGATTCCGAGACGGTGGACCGGCCCAAGTAAGGGCGGTGAGGAGTTTGGAGGTTATATTGTGGGAATTGTCGGGGTTTAATTAGGTTGGTATAGAAAGTGTATTTTGGTATAATTCATTTATGGGAATGTATTTATAAATCTTTATTTTATGCTAACCGAGGCCTTTTTGTAATTAAAATAGTTCTTACTTCCTAAGTTAGTCAACTATTTCTCCATTGTGAAAAGGTGTAGATTTATATTTTGAAAGGGCTATAATAATTGTATTTATTTTTAAAAGCTAATTAAAGATTTTAAAAGTTTAGAAATTTGGGTTAGTTTGAGGACGCTCCAGCTCGGGACACGTGTAGGTTCCGGGTCGGGGTCCTCACAGTTGGTATCAGAGCTCGGTTAGAATTCTCGGGTAGAGTCTAGCTGAGTGAGAGTGTGCGATAACTTACGTCGAGAGTTTAATGCAGGAATTTGTTCAAGGGCAGAAAATGATATTAACCAACCAAGGAATCAAGGAAAGGTGAGTTATGGAAAGATAGATTCCTCCACCATCATGTGAGATATTTTACTGTCTCGGGAGTTAGGGTTCATACTTTTATAAATCCTCGTTCGTTCGTTCTCATGTGGCATTACCTTTCGTTGTTATTTGCATATGACCTAAGAGTTGCCTTATGTCTTTGGAGGTTCTACTCCGATGGGGTCGTACCTCGAATCATCCTTAATTATCTTGGTAGTTGTGATTAAGTGGGCATGTATTGCCGATGGATTTGGTCGAGTTACCAATCCGTGAATCATCGTTATATTAACTTTGAATTATTTGAGTAGTTGTTGTGTTTGAGGAGGGCTGTCGCAAGAAGCGAGTCTCCTTATCTACGTTTGATTTACCTCCGTGTGTAATTGAGTCGGGTAAATTATTAATTGATATTATGTCACATATGCGTAAATGTCGAAAGTATGACCTAAAGAATGTGGAGGTTATGTGTTATATTTAAGTAAAAGAACCGTGAGTTATCTCTTGTACGGTGGTAAATGAATTGTGAACTCATAGTTGAGGTTAGGTATATGGCCTAATTAGGAGTAGTTTATGGTTGTATAAAGTGCGTGAGTATTTATACATTGGTATCTCGTGGAAGAGACTAGAGATATGAGACTAGTGTTGAAAGTGATAATCTAAGTGGTGTTTTCTATGTGAGTTTCAAAATAGGTTTTCATCAGGTATCATACCCGGATGTTGAGATTTTGAGTGGCTATAAGGTACTAATTTGGTATTCGGATTCCTAGATAGAGGACACTAATTAGGATGATGGACTTGATGATTCATCTTGGGAAAGTATTTGATAAAGCGTATAATTAGCTTAGCGACTCTCCGTAAGGATAAATTAGTACTATATTAGAAAAGATGATACTTGGTGGTTAATCAAAGGGTTATAGAGATCTTAAATAGGTAACTGTGAAGAATAAGTATTCGTTAGCGCTTGTTGACGATTTGTATGAATGATTTTTGAAACTAGTAGGATACTCAATGGTTATTAGTTGAGTTTTGGAGTGTTACAATTCCAGTGAAAATTTGCTTTAAGGATATACTTAAGACAACATTTATATCTAGTATGACCGTTTTGAATTATGGATGGTGTATTAATTATGGAGAGGTAAATAGGGTAAATGTGAAGGAGTATAATAGATGTAGTTATTGGTGACTTATAGGATCAACTTCGAATTGGTAAGATATGTATATGGTTCGTTTTGAGAATTGATTATCATTAGTTGAGAAAATGAGGATGATCTTATTGGGAGACGAGGATACTTTAGGGTGGTTATATACTATAGTTCGACTTAGTTGCGTGAATCATATGAGGGATTTGTGTGATGCTTGAAAGATATTGACGTTATACGGATTTTAAGTTGTTGATGGTTATGGAGAGTTAAGTTAGATTATACCGTAATGTTTAATTGAAATTTGGGAATGATTGATCTATGTGAGTTCCAATTATATTTACGATTTAGAAATTAGGGTATTTGATCGGGAACTAGATGTTTACAATATCTTGTTGCTAAGTACAATACCAATATCAAAGGTAGGGAATAGATGGCTCAAATTAAGTAAGGGTGTTGAATATTCAACTTGAGGAATTATTGAATTGAGGATGATTTACAAGTTTATAATCTTAGTGAATGTTTTAGTGTTATTATCGGAAATAGTAATAAGTATTACGAGATTGTGTTTTCTTATAGGGGATTTGACTAAGTAAAAATATTATGTTAGAATTGTTTTAAATGTGTTTTAAAACTGGGATTGTATATTGAACTTCGGTATGAACAATTGTGCCCCTCGGGGATAGTTGATTTAAGAAAGTCAGTAAACCGTTTTCGTGTAAAAAAAAAAAAAAAAAAAAAATACGTGAGTAATTTAACTATCTACCGGTATGGGACGGTTGTAGATACTTAAATCACTCGAGTTATTTTGTCAGCTTATCAATCTTTTGAAATTTCTTAAATTGTGAGTGGTTTAGTTAGTTAAAACTGGTATGGGCCGGTTTTAAATAAATAAACCATTCGAATCCTTTTGAATCCCTTTTATTTTATCCTTTGGAATTCGGAAAGATGTTGTAAATTTTTGAAAGACTTGATATTCTAAAGATCTAAGTTGTCTTGAAGTAAGTAAAAGGCAACCTAGTTTCCCTATAATGATTTATTGTATTCAAGTTTTGATCAGAAATGATTTGATAAATGTGGGGTTATTATTGTGTTGGTCACGGTAGACTCGGTTTTGTTTTGGAGTTGGATCGGCTCCGTTGTGGGCGGCCAACCATTCAATTTGAATATTGATTTGTCACTAGTCTGAACATAATTGGAACATTGAATTGTGATAATAGAATGTTGACGTTAGAGGATTTGTTAAAATATTCGAGTTCTAGGTTGAACTTGAGAGTTTTATCACTATAGATTTTGTGATTTAGTTGCATTAGAAGTAAAGAAGGGTATGTTATTTTGTTATAGAAAATTGAGTTACATTTTCTACTCGTTATATATATAGCTTGATGAAATGTTATTAATAAAGTCCTCTCATATGTTAGGGGATAGTTTGATTGTATAAACCCCATAGTATTAAAAAGATTGGATAGTCATTCATTTGGGAAGATCCTTTTGGAGTGTAGGAAGGCTATTAAATTTAACCTTGTGAAAATTTGAGGAATCATTACTTATTATTGAGAATAGGCTACGGGCATATACAATGGATGTTAGTAGTCAATAGTACGTATGATTACCAGTGGTAAGTGCGAATAATAGTAGTTATCATTCTAACATTGAGATAAAACAGTATGAGGCATAGTTTGGGAAGAAAATATCGATCTCTAATTTGTTGGGTTGAGGTTAGAGAAGAAAGGCCTAAGGTAGATTGGCGCCAAAATTTGTTAATCCATTTGAAGTTTTAGAAAGGGTTGGTGATTTGGTTTATAGACTGGCTTGGAGAAGCTTATAGAGTATTTGAAGTTTTAATGTGATATTGTAATGAATTTGGTGACATAAGTGGAAATACTTTATTTATTTATATTTTCTTTGAGATCGGAAAATTCGTGTTAGTGATATTGGTATACTATGCTTGGATCATTAAGTGATAATATCATATTATTAATGGAATTAGAAATTTAAATTCTTTGGGGGGGGGAAGAATCACAACATTGAAGAGACTATTTGGAAATTGAAGTTGAGGTATACATGTAACCGATGTGGGTTGATCAGTTAGGTAAGTGACAGTCAAATTCGGGACGAATTTTCTTTAAGGAGGAGTGAGTGTAACGACCCTAACCCTAGGCACTAATTTAACATCATATGGTGTGCTTTTAATATTATTGTTAATATTTTGTGTTCATTCTTATATCTTTAAATTTCTTATATTAGGATAAAATGATAAGAAAATAAATAATGTTCTAGGGGAAAAATAATAATTAGAAATAAATAAAGTAATAGAATGTAGTAGTAATAAATGGACAAATAAAATGTTGATGGGTGGAAGAATTATTTAAATTGATGAAAGAATTTTGTAAGGAATTATTTTGTGTGGGGACAAATTCCCCAAAACCCTCCTCTCACCCCTCCTAGGCCGCCCCCCCCCCCCTCTCCTTTATCCAAATATATACTCAACCTCCCTCCATCATCCTCCCCATTTTCACTCTTCACTTTCTCTCTCTCTCCACCTTTCCATCCATGGAAACCCTTTGATGAAACTTTCTTCTAAGGCTCCTACCTAGATCAATTCTTCATCATTCTTCAATCCGGGAGCACTTTTGGAATCGGGAGACCAAGAGGAGTTCATCAAGCTAAAGAAATCCTTGATCCATCTCCGATTTTTAATGTGAGTTATTATGACCCTTCCCTTCTATGAATGCTCATGAATTAACTAATGTTGTTCTTGTGATGTTAATGGTTGTTTATTGCTTTAGAACTCTTTTGGACTTGAGAATGTGATGAATGGCATAGAATGATGTTATGGTTCTTAGGGGTTGATTTGATTGTAAGAAATGGGTGAAATTAGTTTAAAGGAATTGACTTGAATTGTATTGGTGAAGGGGTTGGAAATCTTGTGGGAGTAATCTAGGTTTATGTTAGTTGGGTTAATTAAACTAAGAAATTTATACTTAGAATGTGAGAGTGAGATGGGTAGTGATTTAAAAGAGTAAATGATATAAGAGTAAGCCATTTTGGGTTCATGGTTTAGTAGGCAAAGTTATGAGGTAGTAAGCCCTTTAAATTTCACCAAGTTGAGCATGTTTGGGTTTAGAATTTCTTCCTTTGAAATCTGGCAATTTTCCTTGTGGGCGGTCGCCCATGGGTGATGGGCGGTCGCCCATGACCTCAGAAGCATCCCCCTTGTTACACTTGCTTGGGCGGTCGCCCATGACCCTTTGGGCGGTCGCCCATGATGGCAGATTTGTCCCAATTCCCTATTTCGCTGAATTTTACTAGTAACCTCCGGGCACGATCCTCGAACAAAATAAAGTTGGAACTAAACCTTTCCGGATACGAATTAATCCTTTTAACCTAGGTTATACTTAGAACAATTTGTATCATTTAATGACACCTTAAATGGATTAAATTGGAAATACGGAAGCATTCTATCTCCGACTTAGAAAGCACTTGGCAGTTTATTCGAGGTGAATCCAACTTGGTAGAGTTAACTTGGATCCTTGTAGAGATCATATATTGTCGTATAATGACCTAGTAAGATGGGTTGGAGATATCTCATCATCTTAATTGTGTACCTATTCATAACTGGTATTATGCTTAGTGTATTAAATAAATGCTGCACTCTGATTATTGGTTGAACATGAGTATATATTACCATGTAATTATATTGCTTATTTATGCATAGTGTGTTAAAGAAATGTTGCACTATGATGTTGGTTGAGCATGAGTATACTTTACCATGTTGCTATGTTGTTTATCCCCTTTGTGGATTATATTTCAAGTATCTATTATGTGCTTGATAATGTTGAATACTTGATATAGTATTGCTATCTTCATGATATGCTGTTGTGGTATGTATCCCTACTTTGGATCATACAATGTTTGGTTAAGCAAGTATGTTATTACTGTGCTTAGTTATGTAAATCCAGCTGGTATTGATTTATTTGTTGTTGGACAATGTATGGAATTATAATGGCATCGAGCCAAGTTCATTATAATTCATACATTGGTAACCCAATTGTCCCCCTTGTGTGGGATTTGTGGGCTAGCATCTCCTTTTGAGGTAGATGGTCTAGTTTCACCGGGGATATGACTGTGTGTCAGAATCCCTATGGTACTGTTACTGTTCATGGTTCCGGGACCGCTTCATCAACTGTTGCTGCTGCTCGGATGTGTATATCCTTTTGGGAGTTAAAACCTTGGCTCAGTATCCTTCTAAGTGTTACTTTATCGTACTTATGTGTTGCGATATATTCATAATGAGCTGGTCGTTGTTTCCAACCGGTATGGGACGGTTGGCGGCAGGGAGCCTCTCTGATAATGTGGATATGTCTTTTGATGTGTTGCATCTTATATGGCATATTGCTGCATTCATAATAGCTTGCTGAGATTTATTCTCACCCCTCTCCCCTTTACTGTTTTAGATTCCGAGACAGGTGGACCAGCCAAGTAAGGGCGGTGAGGAGTTTGGAGGTTATATTGTGGGAATTGTCGGGGTTTAATTAGGTTGGTATAGAAAGTGTATTTTGGTATAATTCATTTATGGGAATGTATTTATAAATCTTTATTTTATGCTAACCGAGGCCTTTTTGTAATTAAAATAGTTCTTACTTCCTAAGTTAGTCAACTATTTCTCCATTGTGAAAAGGTGTAGATTTATATTTTGAAAGGGCTATAATAATTGTATTTATTTTTAAAAGCTAATTAAAGATTTTAAAAGTTTAGAAATTTGGGTTAGTTTGAGGACGCTCCAGCTCGGGACACGTGTAGGTTCCGGGTCGGGGTCCTCACAGCTAATGTGGGAAGGAATCATTGTTTCGTTATCCATTTCGTTATTTATGAAAGCTTCGCTCTACCCAAATTGCAAGATGAACAAAAGATTTTTGAGGTTTTGAGGGCTCATGTATTTACTTAGAATCTATCCGTTCATATTTCACGTAGATGGATTGAAATGAGATTTTCGTTGATGGTCCTTGATTTAGTTTTGTAGCAGAAAGGTTCATGTCATATAATATTTACTTTGGTTAGAACCCTTTTGATGGTGGTAGGAAATATTATTGCAAATGTCCTTGTGTTTTTCTATTGTGATAAATTTATTGGAGGGTATAAAGTGAGTGAGTTTAGTAGGGAAAAAGATATCTTAAAGCCTTCACTCTTTTTTGTCATGTGTACTGAATTTTAACTATTTGGAAATTTGCAGGTTATGATGCCTTACAAATATGACATATTTATAGAGGAGTGATGGAGGCCACGGAGGTATTCAAACGCTAGAGTGTCACAGAACATCTTATATATGAAGAGAAGCTCCTTTTTTCTAACTATAATTTTTCTCACTTCTTACTTTTTTTTACTGTTGCCGTGTGTCATTGGCACGGGCACTAACTAAAGTACTATATACTTACAAAATCAGTCTCATCTCAAGCGAAAGTCTGCGGATTGACCGAAAGCCCTTTTTAAACCGTTATAATGACTAAAATGCCCGGACAACTATCAAGAATCTGATTAAGATTTGTTGGATAAACGTGTTTAATCAAGCAAAAAAATAAATAATTTTTTTTTTTTGTCAAATGGGCCAAATCCAAAGAATGACTAGGCCAGGCAAGTCAAGCCTAAATTCCATTGGCCTTCTCCAATTGGGAACAATTGAAATTCAATCCATGAATGAAGGCCTTTTATTATGTAAGAGAATTGTTATATAAACCCGTAAAATTGTTGAGTAAACCCGTAAGTTGGAAACTTCAAAAATGCCATCGAGTGAAATGACAAAAATATTCCTAAATCTATCCCCTCATTTACTAATGTTAAATAAACCCGTAAAATTGTTGAGTACACCCGTATTTGATTTTCACCACCTTTCCCCCTCCCTCATCAATTTTACCCACCTTCCCCTCCCTCCCTCATCAATTTTCACCTCTTTACTTATTCACTTCTTCTTTCTTTTTTTACTCCTTAAAAAATTACCTCCTCCCTTACCTTCCTCTTCCTCTCAAAAAAAAATAAATTCATACACATTTGTTCCAAGACAAGAGATTCAGCAGCTCATCATGGATCCTCTAGCTCTACCATCGAATGATAATGTAAGTTTTCTAACCTTTAAATTTGTTAAAAATGTCATTTCTGTTTCGTAGCTAGAATTCGGCCAGTAGTGACCGAATATTTGTTCAGGTTCGGCCAACCCCGGCCGAAATTAAGCTATGGATCGGCCTAACCCCGCCGAAATTTTAAAAATTTTCGGCTCTGGTTTGCCGAATCTGGGCTATTTTTCGGCCAGTAGTGACCGAATATTTGAATATTTCGGCCAGTAGTGACCGAATATTTTAACTATTTCGGCCACACCCAGCCGAACCGTCGACGAAAATTCGGCCACCACTGGCCGAACCCTTATTTTTCTGCTTACACCTCCCTTATTGTTTTATTTAATTGTTTCAGTATCCCCTGGGTGACAACAATGCCCTTGTTTTGCGAGACTACACTCCAGAATTCACAATGCCCTTGTTTTTTCGAGACAAAAAAATAATGTTTGAATGGGTGCGTAGAAAGGGGAAAGAGCATGGATTTGTCATCGTAGTCGGTCGGTCGGATAACGGGAGCCGTAATTCCGCTCCTCGAATGACGCTTGTTTGTGATCGCTGGGGTGTATACAAGGAAAAACCAATCTCTATGTCCTCTCAAGGAACTGCCAACCTTGAAATATTGGAATTGGGAAAAAAAAAAGAAAAATAGAGAGAGCGGAACAAAGAAATGCGGTTGTAAGTTTCAGTTGAACGCCAGACAAGTCACGGTTGATGGTGAATGGCAATTAAAAGTGGTTTGTGGCTTTCACAATCATCCTATTTGCGAATCCATGTTGGGTCACTCTTATGCCGGTAGATTACTGAAATCAGAGGAGGAGTACGTGATAGAACTGTCACATGCAAATAGCCGGCCGAAGGATATTTTACATGGATTAAAAGAGAAATTTCCGGAAAATGAGTCCATAATACGGACTATTTATAATGCGCGAGTGAAGAACAGGGCAACTGAGCGTGCGGGTCGTTCTCAAATCCAACAGCTCATGTTTAAATTGACCGAGCATGCTTATCACTTCGAATATCGGCAATGCGAGAATACGAATGTCATTAAGGAGATATTCTTTGCTCATCCGAAAAGCATTGAATTGATGAAGGCATTTCCATACGTCTTGTTCATGGATTGCACTTACAAGACAAATAGGTACAACTTACCTTTGCTTGAGATTGTGGGCGTGACTTCAACCAAAATGACCTTCTTAATTGCTGGTGTATACCTAGAGGCTGAGAAAGAAGAAAACTACACGTGGGCATGCGAAGTGCTGAAATCTTTGATGGATCGATCATGTCTTCCCAATGTTATCGTGACCGATAGGGAGCTTGCCTTAATGAATGCAATTCGTGAGACGTTCCCAACGACAACTCATTTGCTCTGTCGATGGCATATCAATAGGAATATTCTAGCAAAATGCAAGAAAATGTTTGATATGCAAGAGATTTGGGAGGCGTTCATTCTTCATTGGAATGTAATGGTCAAGGCTGATACGGAGGCATCGTTTGATGACTATTTACGGCGATTATCAGAAGATTTCAGTCAATATCCCGATGCGGTCAATTATGTCCTGAACCAGTGGATTGTGCCTTACAAAGAAAGATTTGTCTCGTGTTGGACAAACCATGTTATGCACTTTGACAACTTGACTACAAACAGTATATCGGGGAACTTTATGTTTATGTCATATGTTTTGATGTTTTGTTAATTATATGCTAATAAATTGCGTAACCTATGTTAGGGTGGAGAGTCAACATGCCTTATTGAAGAAACAACTTGGATCGAGCCAGGGAGCATTTGATACATGTTGGAAACAAATTCATAAACTCATCGAATGCTCCCATATTGCAATCATTGCCTCATTTGAGAAAAGCAGGACTGTGGTTCAACACAAATTCAAGTCATCGCTATGGAGTGAGGTTAGAGGCATGGTGTCCATAAATGCATTGGATTTGATTTTCAACTCACTGGATTCTCTATATGATGGTAGCCGAGATCCATTGTTGTGTGGGTGTGCGGTGAGATCGGCATGCGGGCTCCCTTGTCCACATGAGCTTGCACAGTTCATGCAATTCAACTCGCCCATCCCACTTGATAAAGTTCATGCATTTTGGCGTAAGCTAGATACCCTACCGATCATGAGTTTCGATGATTATATTGAAGAAGAGATTCGAAATCGGTACAATGAGATTCGCAATACCCTTGATTTAAGATTTGAGGCAGCTCCACGTACCGGAAAGAATTTGATTGTTCGGAGATTGACCGAGATTTGTCATCCTGCAACAACAATGGCCAATGAACCTGCAGTTAAAACAAATAACAAGGGTCGTCCTAAAGCAAAGAGTGCTAAGTTCCTCAAATCCACGAAGCGGGATCCTAGCACATTTGAGTACGTGGAGGCCATACCCGACCAAGTGTTATTCAACACCGATGCAAATCAAGGGTCTTCGATGTTATCTGCAAAAGCCAAGTTACAGGTAGCCTCAAAACTATTTATATTATTCAGTTAAACTTTTATATCATGAAATAATTTTATTTATGTTTAATTTTTTCTTTTTTTGAATTTATCTTATAGCCCGTTCGTCGAAAAAGTCAACATGCAATCAAATATCTTAATCAACTACCGGTTTTCATGCATGATTATATTGAGAAAACAATTGATGTGCGGAGTGATGGGAATTGTGGCTTCCGGTGAATTGCGGAGTTACTTGGCCATGATTCAAATGATTGGCGATGGGTTCGGGGAGAGTTATATCAGGAGGTTTTGGGAAATCAAGAGTTGTATGCCGAGTTATTCATGGCCGAGGATAGGGTGGATAAAGTCCTTTCTGCTATCCACTGGTTTGATGGACCATGCGGAGAAGAAAATTGGTTTGACTCTGCAGAAATGGGTTACGCTGTTGCAAATGCATTCGACGTTGCGTTGGTGACTTTGAGTAACACCTTGTCATTGACCTTCCTTCCTCTACGAAAATCAATGCCACATAACCCAAAATTGATTTGTATATGCTATGTCAACAACAATCATTACATTCATGCCAAGTTGAAGGAAGGATGTCCATTGCCACCAGTACCATACAAATGGTATGATTGTCGAGCTGAATGTGCAACCGGATGGCTAGATTTTTATCAAGATCGATTAATACAAGTACCCGAAACATCAACATATGTAATTGATATTAAATAGTTTTATTTATGTTAAATATTATGATTTGTGGTGTTACATATCTTTAAATAATTTTCATTTATTATTACATTCCATTTTTATTAACTAAATTTAACTAAATTAATTTAACTAAATTTAACTAACTTTAAATTAAATTAAATCAACACAACCCAAAAATTGTAAAGACCAACAAAGATAACATCCTAAATTCCATTCTACATCAACCAAACAACAAAACCCACGAACAAATCATCATGCCATGGTTCGGCCAGGTGTGGCCGAAATTTTGGGAACGGTTCGGCCAGTAATGGCCGAAAATTAGAGCAGGTTCGGTCAGTACTGGCCGAAAATACAAAGAAAATTCGGTCAGTACTGGCCGAACCTTTGTAACTAAGGCAAAAAAAAATTTCAAAATTTCAGCCAATGTTTAGAACACGTAGCAATGTTTTTTCGTGAACGGTTCCCAAAAAAAAAAAAAAACAAGCTTATTCTAGGTCTCGGCCAGTAGTGGCCGAACAGATCCAAGGTTTTCGGTCAGTACTGGCCGAACTTCTCTACTGGTTCGGTCAGTACTGGCCGAAATTTTTCCAGTTTTTCGACATGTCCTTGCTCTATTCTGCACTAACCAGGGCACGTCCCCGACTCGTCTATGCTGCAACCATCAACCATACAAACATATATATACAAACCATAAATCCATACACCAACCAATCACCCCCCCATACACATAAAACCATAAACCATAAAACCATAAACCATAAAACATGAAATATAAAACCATACACCAATTACTCCATAAACCAATTACTTCAAAAATAATTGTTCATACACCAATTACTCCATAAACCAAAAATAATTGTTCAAATACAATACCAAAAATAATTGTTCAAAAAAAAACCAAAACTGCATATCTATTGTCGTCTTCTACCAACTTGAGAAGTTGATGTCCGCGCTGGGGTTTGAGTTTGAGTTTCTGCCAATGCTTTAAACATGACGTCCATAGCCTCCTCCAAACTAAATGAGCGGTCTCCATTTGTCCATCTCTCAGCCATAGGCATAATGACGTTCCGGACATTCATAAGCATATCCCACGAATTAGGGGCAACAACTTCAGTTGTCCTCCTGACAGCGTGAGACCGCTCAGTAATGGGGTGCACAATGGGGTGTGAATATTCAGAGTACCATTGCAGATAATCATCTGAAGCATGTTGAGGCACTCTACATCCCGGTAACTTGTGTTTATTGAGGCAATTCCCCTTCCAGTCAAAGAATGACTGGGCAAACATGATCCACCCCATTAGAGACTTCTTATCTCCTCTCGCCATCCCAAGACCAAGTGGAGGGTGAGGTATTGTCTGCATGTACCCAAACTGTCGCAATACCCGGTCGGGAAGATGTGGTTCCACCACATTACCGGCAACTATAGCACCTTGGTATAGCGCGACTCTAGGAAAAGGATGTGTAGAACGGATACCGACATACGGCGTCCAAATCACCTACAATAAAAACATAAAAAAATATTAATATAGTTTCATTTAAGAAAACAAAAATACATGTGAAAATTATTACTAAAAAATAATACTTACATCCGTGTCCTGAATAATATCAATATGTTGCCTCTTCACTTGCACGGAGGCAACTGTCGCTGGTTGAGCCCGAGGTGGTAGCCACTTCAATGTGAGCGGCAAATTGGGTAGATAGTAGTTGTTGAAACCGTTCCTAAACGCAGGAAACCTCTCATAAACCCAAGCCTCCAACAAGGTTAAGTGCCCGGAAATCTGATGGCAGTTAAACCTAGATCCTTTTCCTAGTTGCCGGTACAAAAAAGCTAACGCTCCGGCTCCCCAAGCATAATTCCCTATTGCCTCATCATCTCTCAAAAAATCTAGATAGCTAGCGTTGACACATGTCCCGGTCTTATCAGAAAAGATTATGCACCCCAATAAATATAAAAGATATGCCTTAGCAGCACAGACAGCTTTTCGGGGGTCTGAGGAGTACAACTGAGGGGAGAACTTCAATCTAAGCCATTCTAAATTGACCAATGCCCCCTTGGCAGGAATTCCATCTTTAGCAATTTTTTTGGTCACTCCCAAAACCTCACAAACCTTATTTTGAGGTGGCTGAGTAGCATAAACGGGATTGTCAAATAAGGAAAGACCTGACACCGGAAGCAATGTAAGACAAGACACATCCTCCAAAGTGATGGTCATCTCTCCAAATGGCATATGGAAACTATTAGTTTCCGGATGCCATCGCTCAACAAAAGCGTTGACCAACGTTTTATCTACGTTGTCATACGCTCCACTTCCATTAACTAAGCACAAGAGACCGGAATTAATGATAAGCATTTGAACCGGCTATGACACTTTATTCAAGTCCAATTCCCATTTTTTCAATTTACCTATATGATTAATACATTTTAAAATCCTATCATCTTTACCCTCCCAAATTGATTTAGCAATATGGGTATCATAGGAAAGGAGTAATGATTTGTACCTAGGCCCACCGGGATAAGACGTTACCTCCCCACCTCCCTCCTCATCATCCTCATCATCATCATCATCCTCATCTTCCTCGCCTTCCGGCTCATCTTTCGGCTCGTATTCCCGTTCATCTTCCGGGTCACTATCATTTTGAGCCGGAATAAAGTCTATCCGAGGCTCAGGTGAGGTTTCCATAGGCTCATTGTAGACCGACAAGCGTGGATCAACGGTTAAATCCTCAACTGGCTCTTGGTTCTGTGAAGTTTGCCCTTGAGTACGTGCGGCTACTTTTTCACTCCTTAAGGAAGCAGTTTGAGGCCTTCTCCTTGTAAAAATTTTCTTAACTGCAATGAAAACATCAAAAAATCAAACTCGTAATACATTTTATAACATATCATATCAAAAACAATGCATATATAAGAAAGAAAGAACAATGCATATATAAGAAAGAAAGATTGTCAAAGATCGCCCATGGCAAAAATTTCAAGAAAAAAGAAGAAATTTTTCATTGGAGCATTTCATCGAACACTTGTGTAAGTACCCCAATCTGGATCACCCCCTTTCAAACACACGGGAAACACCGCAGACTCATCCACGCAGTCTCAGAGACCTCTCTCACTCAAAACCCTCTCAAAACCCTCTCAAACCCCCAACCAAACCAAGGGAGGAGCCTTCCTGGGATAAAAAGGGACAAAAGGACCTTTTGGGAATTTTCAGGAAATCAGAAAAGCAATTAAGGTCCGTACGGACCTCTTTGTTTCAATGATTACTAAATCCCCTTAAAGTCCACAATATTCCCTCAAATCCCGGGGAAAATGATTACTTCCCTGCAGAGTTGGTCCGTACGGACCTCTTTGCATGCAAGATGGTCCGTACGGACCTTATTGCTCAGGGGACACCATCATTCCAGAATATTCTCCATCATTGCAGATTCCCTCAAATCGAGGAAATCCAAAATTCTGGATAACCAAGAAGGTCCGTACGGACCTCTTTGCTCCGAAATTTTTACTATAAATAGAGGGCTCCCCCTCCCTCATTTTACACACCTCCCTCTTCTCTCTTCCTCCCTTAGCCTTCTGGCTCCCCTCTAAGTCCTCTCGAGGCACTCCCGGCCCCTTTCGGATCCTTCCGAGGCCTTCCGAGCTCCCTTGTGGTGCTCCGAAGCCTCCCGAGCGCTCCCGAGACGCTCCCGCGCTGCCCCGAGGCACTCTCGAGGTACTACGAGGCCCCTGTGGTACTCCGAGGCCTTGCCTGGTCTTTCCACCGGTGTCCGGCTCTTTCCGAGTCAAACCGAGCGATCCCAAACCACGCCGAAACTGCGTCCGAGTAACTCCTGCCACCACAATGCACGCCGAACCCCTGCCCGAGTGATCCCGACGATCCCCACGCACGCCGAACCTCTGCCCGAACGCAGCCTACAACCCCGACTCACGCCGAAACTGCGTCCGCGGACAACCGGCATCTCCCGGGCAATCCCGATCCATACCGGAACGCTACTCCGACCTCAAACACCATTCCCCGGCGGAGAAGACGGACACGAACCAACATTGGTAAGGCTTCCTTCCTATACTATTTCAATACATTTCCATACATAGCATACAATGTAGACATCCGATACAAACATGCATTTTTAAAAGCACACACACACACACACACAACATTTAAAGGATATGAGGGGTATCCGAAAGACTCGTTTTACGAGGCTACTCGGTGAGCTCTAATATTTTAATATTCTCTTCCTAGGGGAGTCATCGACCTCCGAACTCAAAATCTCATCACACAAAAACAGTTTAAAATTATCTTTAAACCGATGCCCTTTTCAATGTTTTGGGCTTAATAAAAACGGCGTGGCGACTCTACAAATGCGAAAGCAAAACGGCGAGACACCTCCAACGCGAAAGATGCCGGATGCCGGGCCGCGAGGCCTTGCACGGATCCGGGCTATTTCGAGTTGGCGACTCCCAGGGACTTTTTGTTTTAAAAACTTTTAAACAAAACAAAAGATTTTTAAAAACGATGATGAGGGTCAAACTTTCATTTTACCCCTTCCTTTAACTGTTGTGTGTGTGTGCACGTGCTTCATTTTTATTTTACAAAAAAAAATAAAAATACAAAAAAAAATGCATCAATATACATGTGCATTACATTTAAAATTCTTCAAAAACTTCTGTTTTACTCGAAAAAGAATTTTAGAAACCGCACACTACGCGCACCGCTTTGCCTCGGTTACACCGCACTCTACTCACACTGTTGCCTCGGTTACACCGCACGCTACTGCACTGCCTCGGATACACCGCACGCTACAACCCTTAACCCGGAGTGGTCTCGGTTGCAGTCCGTTAGGTCTTCCTAGGCCTCTTGGGCGCGCGCGGGATCATTCCAAACATCCCATCCTAGCCAAGCGTCAACATCGCACGTTTGAGTCTTGAGTCACACTCTGTCCGGACTCGGTTGGTTTTTACCCGGTCCGTGTCATACGGCACTGGATACATATACCATGCCGGCCATTTTTGAGTCAAGGCTCGGAACTCAAGATCCTTGCGCAAGCAAAGTGATGAAAGGTCATGCTAAAATCTTGACCTGATCTTGATTTCCGAAGCTACACCTGCACGATGTTCCGTCCGGATATACATCCATGCTCGCGTGACACCATGTCATCACGCCTTTGATACGTCGGCCATGACAATATGACCAGGCCAACGCCTAACGTCACGCATCCCTTGCGCAAGCAAGGTAAAGAGAGGTCATGCCGAACTCTTGACCCGATCTTGACTTAGTGGCCGGCTCGGTTCACTATTCACATGGCTAACGCATCAAAGCGAACATGACAGGCTCGGTCCTTAGGTTCGATTTTGCTTTTAGGCCGATGGAAACCGCTTGCACTATAGGACCCTCGCACAGGGGCCGTCCACCTGGGATGTCGAAATACGGGTGCAAAACGAGGGGCTTATAGCCGCACGTATGGTCTCCATCGACCCAGGATCTAGCATAGTTGCGAAAAACAAGAGCAATCTTTTCCAACCTACCTAGGACTCTCGAGAAAACATGTTTTAAGTAAATTAAAAAAAAAAAAAAAATCAAAAAATAAAAGAAACGGAAACCGCATGCCACGTGAGCTTTCCCCTTTTATCCCGTTAGGCCATTCCCATGTCTAAACCTTGCCCATCACCCCCTCCAGCTAACAGAGAGTGGTCGAGAGTACCGGGAACCCGTCTCCCGGTGTCAAAACAAGAAGGTCCTACCCACCTCTGTCACCAGGGACAATCCGTCAATTCCCCATGGCCAAGTCGGTGGATAACAAGGATGAGAACGGGACCTTACCCCCAAGAAATTTCCCAACACTCGGAAGAAGTTTGGCGGGTCCTCATGGCTATTGAGAAACTTCAAGGTGAGCAACAAGCTCGGATCGAAGGTGCCATGCACCACTTCGGAACCTTAGCCACCCAACTACCTGGGGCTTCCCAAGCCATGGCTGCTCCTACAACCTCTAACATCTCTCATTGTCTCCCGCAGGTCAACCTCGTTACCTCGTACGAGCCATGCAAGATTATGACGTAAGGCCACAAGACCTTCCGAGAGGAAAGCTTGCCCATCGGCCTCCACGAGGTCCCAGTACCACCGCCGAACAACGAACACATCGGTGGGACGTTCGCGACAGAAGTGTTTGTCCTGGGAAATGGAATTCCGGGATGCAATGAACGAGGGCCGTCCTCGACGAAGAAGAAGCTATCTTCTCAACAAAAGCTGAAAAAGAGGTACGAATCCGGTGATCCCACGGTTGGAACCCTTGGAGAACCCTCGGGAAAGTTTGACTACTATGTCATCTACTCCGGCAAATCTCCCCAAATTCTAGTTCTCGCACAAGGCCACGGCAATGTTTGCTCCATGATCACCGGGACGAGCTTCGCACCGCCACCGAAGGCCCGAAGGTCAGGATAATCCAACCCCTGTCCCGGGAAGATCTCAAAGCCACTATTGATGCTTCGGTAAAAGCCATGACGGTGAACGAGTTGAAATGCGCGGTGCGGCCTTACGCCAATCGAGGCTCCTCCCACTCCGAAACGGGAGAGACAAGCAAAACCACGAGTCCAGAGGTGAATGTTCGACACGTTTGGTCAAATCCCGGTGAATCCTCCACGGACAGACAAAAGGCCACCATACCCGAGCCACGAATCGGGCGAAAAGGGACCCTACGCCAAAGAAAGTGAAACCTTGGACCCAAAGTGAAGATCTGTCTTGACACGGCTTCAGCGTACTCGTGCTAACATCTCACTCCGGTCCTTACTCACTTCATCTTACCCGCACAAGCTCAAGTTGGAAGAAAGCGGCCCGAGACCATGGTTCCCATCACTAGCGGTGACACCCGATGAAGCGGTTCGAGATGATTGGCAACGTCAATTACGGCAATATCATCACCTTCGCGAGCTCGATCTTCCAAAATTTGGGGCGACCACAACGAGCCTCTCTACATGTGATTCACCGGACGGCGCCGTCTCCCTCGGGTGTTGGTAGATGGGGATCATCCATGAACGTCCTTCCAGCCAAAATAATGGATTTGCTAGGGATCAAAGCAGCCGATCTAAAACCCTCGACTCGGGCAATCAAGGCATACGACTCAACATCCCGCCCGAGCCTGGGAATAGCCACTTTGAACTTGTGGTTCGGAAAACAAATGGTCCCGACAGACTTCCAAGTCATCGACATCCCGATCACCTTCACTGCCATTTTGGGACGCCCTTGGCTACATCAGATCAATGGGGTGGCATCCACTCTTCATCAGTGCGTAAAGTTCGTCCAAGGAACGGATCTTACCATCATCTACGGTGATAGCATAGTCAACGAAAGGACCGAAACAAACGGCGTCCCGGTCTTAGAAATCAAACCCGACGATGATGGCATGATGCTAACAGGGTTCACCATCGAAAGCCCAAAGGCCCAAGTGTGCCACATAGACCTGCCTTTGATTTGGGACAAGATCCCTCCCCCGATGAAAATGATGAAGCACATGAACTACATCCCGGGGCTCGGTTTGGGAAACGCCATCGTGGCACTCAACGGATCATCAATATCAAAGAACAGAATACCCTGCACGACCTGGGATACTCTCCTACTCCCGAACACATTGCGGAGGACAAGCGAGCTGCACAAAAACGCTCCACAGATAACAAAAGAGGCTTGCACGCAATCTCCGATCTTCGTCCTTACAGCTTCGACATGACCAAGTACTTCACAAGGAAGGCCGGCAACTTGGAAGAAGATCCAGAAAAGGGAACAGAGCTGATCAGCGCCAAACAAAGCTGGCCGACAACCATGGACAAGCTCCAGCAGAACCTGGCAAGATTCAAAGGCCTCAAGCCAAATCCCGTCCGAAGAGCATTTCTCGACACACCGCCCCGGCCGGGATCCACAACCACCACTATTTACAATGAATTTTGGTTCGGAAAAACCCTCTCTTTGGCGGAAGAATTCGAAAAACTCTCTGTCAACATTCCTGCCTTCAACAAACGGGACGAGTCTGCATTCGAGCTAGTAATGCCCAAGACAAAAGCAAAGACTCATGAGACGATGCTTGGGACGAGCATTTGCTCCACCTCGCTCTTCAAAGAAGAAATCGAGATGCCGGATCTAATCGATTTTGTTTTACGATAACTCTGTGATAGCAATGATCGGGAACGGTGACATAAAGCCTTTCAAGCCCCATCTCCTATCAAGCTCATTGCCACTCAATAACCGGGCCACATTCTCGGACCTCTTTGCCCGGCCAAAAAGGACATGATCGAACAACTTGGTCGACCCTCGAGTCCTAGAGTCTAGTGTCAAAACTCATCCTGAGTCCATTAGCTTTGAATTTGAGTCTCTCGAGTCATCGATGGCCTCACGCCAGAAGATTACGAACTCATTGCCAATAATGTATTCCATATGCTCTTAATGAATGCTTCGATCTTTCCGAGTATCCTCTCATTGCATCTTTAACAGCGATAAATTAACTAACACACAAACAGGTTAATAACGATTCACTTGATAAAGAAGCGAGACACATTAAACGAACAATACATTAAGCACATCTTTAAGCATGTTGTCAAACGAGAGAAAAACCGGGCCCAAGTGCCGAGAAGGTTTTAATCACAACGATTTGCAAGATTCTTTGAAGAGCCAAAAAGAGACGCAAGTCCGACGCCATTTCCAAAGACAAACCGGATCTTCCAATACCTCAAGAACGGAAACCACCTTCATGAACAAGGAAGACCCACACACAGAAGGGGTCAAAACCAAGAGCGTCATGGCCCTAGAACGCCTTGCCTCTCACTTCGTCATCGTCGGGGACATGCTATACAAGAAACGCTACAACGGGCCACTCCTACGCTGCGTCGGCCAAGAAGAAGCGAGACAAGTTCATGAACGAAGTCCACAATGGGAGCTTGCGGTCCCCACATGAACGCCAGAGCCACGATGCAAATCATTCTCGGGATGGGCTACTACCGGATCTCCGTGGAGGCGGTGCATCCACTTTGTCCGAAGCTGCGACAAGTGCCAACGGTTCTCCAACCTCAATCATCTACCACCCCACGATCTCTCTTGCATGACTACACCTTGGCCGCTTTGCCACTTGGGAATTGACGTCATCGGGAAAATCGCTCCGCCCGGGCGGCAACGGTCACGAGTTCATCTTAGTAGCCATCGACTACTTCACCAAATGGGTCGAAGCCAAGTCCTACAAGGTACTCACCTCCAAGAAGGTCGCGCATTTCCTCAAGGAAAACATCATCTGCCGATACGGCATCCCAAATGAGGTCATATCAGACAACGGCTCACACTTCGAAGGGAATTCGACTGCTGGCTGGCTGAATTCAAGATCACACGTCACAAATCTTCTCCCTACCGGCCACAAACAAATCCGGCGCCGTGGAAGCGGCAAACAAAACCCTCGAACGGATCATCAGAAAAATGACCACCCGAGGACGAGATTGGCCCGAGAAGCTGCACCTTGCACTTTGGGGCTACCGCACATCGGTCGGAAACGACCACGGGAGAAACCCCATTTGCCACGACATACGGGATGGAAGCAGTCCTTCCCATCGAGCCGAAATTCCCTCACTCAGAGTCTTCTGGAAAATGACATCAACGAAGTCGAATGGCTCAGAAGCCGAGCATGACGAATTGGCTCACGCTAGATGAGCGACGACTAAAGGCCATGGAACACGTCCGAGCCTATCAAAGCGGGATGGCTAGAGCTTTCGACAAGAAAGTCAAGTCCCGAGACATCGGGGAAGGTGACCTTGTACTCAAAGAAAAGCCTCCCACTCGAACCAACCCACTGGGAAAATGGGAACCCACATGGATCGGCCCTTTCGTGGTTCAAAAGATCTTCTCCGGAGGCGCCATGAAGGCGACAGACCTAGACGGCAATCCCTTCATGAATCCGGTCAACGGAAGCAAACTTCGCGAGATACTTCGCCTAAAGAAGAACAGCTGTGCATCTCTTGGCACTCCATGTAGTGTCGAACTACGCAGAACTGAGCCCTCTAGTCAGGGGACATAGGCAACCTTAATTGGTCGGTCTAAAAACACACAAAAAAGTCAAAAGTTTGAATGTCAATCAAGACGTCCATCAAGCTACGCACTTTTCAAGAACACGCCCGGCAGTCACCTTGACCAAGTCAAACGACGGCGGCAACATCAAAGGACATCAGGGTCACTCGGCATCAAACGGCCGACTCATGTACGCTCCCAAGCCGGGGGTTTGTCTTCGCCCTCACGCGCTTCACAAAAAAAAATAAAAAAAAGAGAGCTCGAGCAAGGGCTCACAAAAAAAAAATATAAAAAAAAAAAAGAGAGCTCGAGCAAGGGCTCACAAAAAAAAACAATAAAACAAAAGAAGCTCAAAGCAGAAGCTGCGAAATTGAGGTCAAAAGCCCGACGCCAACAAGAGGCAAGGAAGCTGCGAAAAAGACCGTCAAAACGATTTGTCAAGGGAGCATTCAACGTCTCAGCCAAATACAAAGCCTCAGCAAAAGGGGATTGCCGTCAGGGCCCAGACTGCTTCAGTCCGCGAATGAAACAGAAAAGTCCAAAGATGGACGCCGACAAAGTGCACAACAGAAGCAAAGGCAAACAAAGGATCTTGCGTCTCGACAAAGCTTTAAAAGTAATTCACAAATCACTAACGGTTACAACATTTCTTGATGAGTTCAAGCACGGTCTACTCTCAAGTTCACAACATGCTAAAAGACAGCTTAATACATTTAACTAATAATGTGTTTGCAATGCAATGAATGGATACTTAGGAGGTCATTCCGCGCCATCTGCGCTTGTCCCCTCGCCATTCTTTCCTTTCTTCCCTCGTCCCCGGCGAGTCTTCTTTCGCTCCACATGAACCAACTCTGCGTCTCTCAGTCCGAGATCTGGGGTCCTCCCCGTAGAGTCAAATAATCCAGTAGCTCTCAGGGCTTCATTCGCCCGTGCTTCGGCTCGGATCTCCTCCCTGCGAGTCTGTAAAAGAGGACCTCTCCTGTCGGTCGGTCAACCTAGTCTCGTAGTCAAACAAAGTGTCTCCCGTCACATCAAAAGGGTCGGACCGGGCTTCGGCACTCCTAAGGCAATAGGCTGCTACGGCAGCCGGGTCCCAGAATCGCTACACGCACGCTCTCCAAGACCACTTGGGACTGCCTAACACGCGCTCATACCGGGCCGGGTCTTGAGTCGTCTCTGACGCTCCCAGACGTCTAAGGAGTACCACGGGAGGGAAAGCGGAATACTTCCATACCTCGAAAATACAAGAAGGCACCTGAAGATGCCATACAGAGGAACTACCTCCGCGGTAGCAAGGTCATCCCGGCCAACAAAGGCTCTGCTTCATCCCAAGCTGCCGGGAAACAAGCGACGGAATATAGAAGGAGGACCAAGACAAACCTGGAACTCGACAACGTAGGACCCTTCTGCAAGATCCTCCTGGTCTCGATCCTCCGGTGCGGAACCCACCAGCGGATCGATGCGTACCAGGCTGTGCCATCCATCTCTCCCGGGCGGGTGATCCATATCCAACACAAGAGGTCGGCGAGCAAATGACCACGGGCTAAACGACGTCGGAGCCTCGGGCATGGCACGAAGTCTCTCTCGCGGCCTGAAGGTGAGCAAGCGGGGCTTCCCCTCTCATAAAACGATCCCCGGTCGCCGGACGGTCGATACCATGAAGAGTCTCCCCCGGCACCAACGGGACAATATCCTCTTCGGCTCTGCAGTGCCCTACCACATCTAGCAAAGCGCCATCACAAATGCGAGGCCCGGCCCGGAAAAAGCGTCGCTATCGCGCATGAGGCAAATACATCCCAAGAGACGTCACTCTCATCATCAACCATGAACCGCTCGGCGGCTCGAAATGTCGATATGACCCGAATCAAGGATCATGCCTGCACTTCTTCCAACGAAGCACGAAGAAAGCACGCAAGCTTCACGCTCACGCAGGACCACCAATCAAAGGAAGCGAGATGGCCTCGCCTCAGGTCCTCCGATCAAAGCCCGAAAATCCTCAAAAGTGGGCACCATTTCATTATAGGAGAAAGCGATGCACGTGCCTCCTAACATCCCGAACTTCGCGGCGGCCCGCAACAAATCCCAATCGGGAACCAACTCCTTAAAAGACCAAACCGAGCAAAGACGAAACCTTACCTCGAAAGCCCGTCTACGATGCCTCATACGGCGCCGCATCCATGTTTTCATTGCTCAAGGAAGTGTGCTTGCCTCTCTGCGAAAGCCTCGGCAAAATTCTAGGGACGTACGAAGAATCCATGGCAAAAATGGAGGTTCCTAGAGAAAATGGGGAAGAAAGCTCGAAAATGGGCTGCAAATGGGGAAATGAGGAAGAACCGAGACACGGTAAAGCATTTATGTCCTTCCCAAGCAAGGTTGGTCCGTACGGACCTCTTTGCATGCTAAGTATGTCCGTACGGACCTCCTTGCAAACATAACCCATTTTCCCCGACAAGCAGGTACAACAACCCATTGTCCTCGCAAACCTTGCTCCAAAGCGTCCAAACACTGGCCAAAGCCATTCCCGGCAAACAAACACTGCCCAAAGCCATTCCCGGCAAACATACACTACCCACAAACACACTCTCAGCTCACGTGGCATGCACAAAATAAAAAGTAATAATAGCAACAATTTCTAGGACAATTCCCGGGAATCACAAAAATGACATTACATCTTAAAATAAAATGTTGTTTGCCATGCAAATACGTGTGTTTTATTACAGGTACCCATGAATGTCTGTTGCTAAAAAAAAAAAAGAGGGATATGAAAAGAGGGAAAGCAAATGAATACTAATCAGACTCCTCAGCATCATCATCCTCGCCAAGGTCCTCAGGAGAAAAGAGTCGGGCATCCCGGCGAACTCGCCGTCACATCCTCATCATCGGAATACCGAGCACCCGCACGAGGCTCCCACGAAAAATACTCGGAAGGATCAAATCCGGCGAAAGGATCAAAGAAGGAAGGCTACGAGGAACCCTCACCACGTGCGCCGTGCGGGCATGAGGCCCGATAAAAGGGCTGCTCCCTCGAAGGCCACTGCGGCTCCCGAAGATGTCCCGGCATCCATGCTATGCCGCCCTCGAGGCCCCCTCCTGCTGCGGCTCAGGCTCGGCTCTAGGCGGAGGAACATCCTGAGAATGCCTCGAAGGCATAGGCTCGTCTGTTGGCACACGACGCGAAGACCGGCGGGGACATCTTCGATGCCATCTTCTTAGCGAAGGAACGCATCGCCACGTAACGGCGAGTCAACATATCATAGGCTCTCCCAGGGACTGCACACTGCGCTGACAAGCGGCCGAGGAAACGCTCGGCAATACGGTTACACTCAACAACAAAGAGAAAAATAAAGAAAAGATGCCAAGATGGAAAAGAGTCGGCACACTTCGCGATCTATCGGGTCCAGCTCTGTATGCGAGCGGGGAGCTGCTCAGGAGCAGGTGCAGAACGCCCCTCCTCCTCGTCAGTCCCCCGGACATACGTGAAATCCGGTCCCGGCATGAGAACCTGCGGGGAGCTGCGGGCCGGCCTCTCTCTCCGCGCCGGTGCACTGCGGCGTCCTCGGCTTCCTCCTCACGAAGGCCCCGTACTCCTCTCTCCTACAAAATGAACTCCAGCTGACAGATTCAACCACCGCCGGCCGTCGGCGTAAGACCGGTCCTCGCCCACTTTAACGGCAGATTCAACCACCGGCCGTAGTCAAGCGTAAGACCGGTCCTCGCCCACTTCAACGGCAATTCAACCACCGGCCGTCAGCGTAAGACCGGTCCTCGCCCTTTGCGGCAACTCAACCACCGGCCGTCAGCGTAAGACCGGTCCTCGCCCACTTCAACGGCAATTCAACCACCGGCCGTCAAGCGTAAGACCGGACCTCGCCCACTTCAACGGCAATTCAACCACCGGCCGTCAAGCGTAAGACCGGTCCTCGCCCACTCCAACGGCAATTCAACCACCGGCCATCAACGTAAGACCGGTCCTCGCCAGCTCCAGCGGCAATTCAACCACCGCCCGCTCAGCGGCAATTCAAGAAGGGCGACACCTCCCGGCCACGAATCCCAAGGCACGAGACGCCTCCAAGACGCCCGACGGCAATTCAAGAAGGAGCCAACACCTCCCAGCACGAATATCAAGGCACAAGACGCCTCCAAACGCTCAACGACAACTCAACCACTGGAGGTCCGAAGTCATCTTCCCAACAGAAAAGGGCCCCTACAAGGTCACGCATCCCCAGCAATTCAAGCACCGGCAGTCAGATGTAAGCCCGAACTTCGCCCACTTCAACGGCAATTCAACCACCGGCCGTCAGCGTAAGACCGGTCCTCGCCCACTTCAACGGCAATTCAATCCCCGGCCGTCAGCGTAAGACCGGTCCTCGCCCACTTCAACGGCAAAACAAGCACAAGAAGGAGCCAACACCTCCCAATACGAATCCCAAGGCACGAGACGCCTCCAAGACGCCCGACGGCAATTCAAGAAGGAGCCAACACCTCCCAGCACGAATATCAAGGCACAAGACGCCTCCAAACGCTCAACGACAACTCAACCACTGGAGGTCCGAAGTCATCTTCCCAACAGAAAAGGGCCCCTACAAGGTCACGCATCCCCAGCAATTCAAGCACCGGCCATCAAAGTAAGCCCGAGCTCCTCCCCAACAAGTCAAAGGGAAGTCATACAAGACTGCATATCCCCAGCACCGACCATCATCTTTGCCCACTCAACGGCAAAACAAGCACACGAAGGAGCCAACACCTCCGAGTACAAGTCCCAAGGTACGAAGCGCCTCCAAAACGCCAAATGGTGAAGCAATCACCGACCGCCATCCTTGCCCACTTCAACGGCAACGCAAGCACCGGCAGTCATCGTAAGTCCAACCTTCTACATCAACATGCAAAAACACAAAGGCATCTACGCCTCTCGAAGCACAAGGCAGCCATGCCTCCACAACTGCGGCTAGAAGACGATTCAAAGTCCTCGCGCATTACATCAACTGCGGCTAGAAGACGATTCAAAGTCCTCGCGCATTACATCCACAACTGCGGCTAGAAGACGATTCAAAGTCCTCGCGCATTACATCAACTGCGGCTAGAAGACGATTCAAAGTCCTCGCGCATAACATCCACAAATGCGGCTAGAAGACGATTCAAAGTCCTCGCGCATTACATCAAACTGCGGCTAGAAGACGATTCAAAGTCCTCGCGCACTACATCAAACCGCCGCCAGAAGACGATTCAAAGTCCTCCAGCGTGGCCCCAACCGCCGTCAGATGACGATTCAAAGTCCTCGCGCATTAGCCGGAAAGACGATTCAAAGTCCTCGGCGTGGCACCAGCCGCCGGATGACGATTCAATGTCCTCAGCGTGGCACCAACCGCAACCGGATGACGATTCGGAGTCCTCACTCTATCTCCGAGGCAGGAAGGCCTTAAACCACCCGATTAGGAAAATCGTAAAATTTCCATCCCGGGACGCCACCACGTCCTCACAATTGACCTCGGCGGTCACCACATCTCGGGACACCACCACGTCCTTACCGCGACCTCGGCGGTCACCTGACACTTCGGGGCACCACCACGCCCACATGCGCTCCACAAATTCACGACCTCGAACTACGACCGGGCTTGATTCCCGCCGGGGATACGTAGGAATCCTATCGCGGGGTCCGGCCATCGACCATCGACCTATACGGTCACCAGGACACCACCATGTCTTCCCCATCGACCTATACGGTCACCCGGGACACCACCACGTCCTTACCGCGGCCTCGGCGGTCACACGACACTTCAGGGCACCACCACGCCCGCATTCACAAAACACTCACCCCCCACGCCGAACTACGACCGGGCTTGATTCCCGCCGGGGATACGTAGGAATCTATCACGGGGTCCGGCCTATTGACCTAAATGGTCACACAAAAGGACACCACCACGTCCTCACATTGACCCTCACGGTCACTTCCTCTCCCGGCCACGCGATCCAGTTAGGACCCTTATCTTATCGGCGACCCCACTTCTTTCATAAGTGACGTCGTCGAGGGCTTACTGTAAGTACCCCAATCTGGATCACCACCTTTCAAACACACGGGAAACACCGCGAGACTCATCCACGCAGTCTCGGAGACCTCTCTCACTCAAAACCCTCTCAAACCCCAACCAAACCAAGGGAGGAGCCTTCACAGGATAAAAGGGACAAAAGGACCTTTTGGGAATTTTGAAATCAGGAAAAGCAATTAAGGTCCGTACGGACCTCTTTGTTTCAATGATTACTAAATCCCCTTAAAGTCCACAATATTCCCTCAAATCCCAGGGAAAATGATTACTTCCTGCGAGTTGGTCCGTGCGGACCTCTTTGCATGCAAGATGGTCCGTACGGACCTTATTGCTCGAGGGACACCATCATTCGAATATTCTCCATCATTGCGAGATTCCCTCAAATCGAGGAAATCCAAAATTCTGGATAACCAAGAAGGTCAGTACGGACCTCTTTGCTCCGAAATTTTTACTATAAAAAGAGGGCTCCCCCTCCTCATTTTACACACCTCCCTCTTCTCTCTTCCTCCCTTAGCCTTGGCTCCCCTCTAAGTCCTCTCGAGGCACTCCGGCCCCTTTCGGATCCTTAGAGGCCTTGAGCTCCCTTGTGGTGCTCAGAAGCCTCCGAGCGCTCGAGATGCTCCGCGCTGCCAGAGGCACTCTCGAGGTACTCACGAGGCCCCTCGTGGTACTCCGAGGCCTTGCACAGTCTTTCCACGGTGTCCGGCTCTTTCCGAGTCAAACCGACGATCCCGAGCCACGCCGAAACTGCGTCCAGAGTGACTCCTGCCGCCAACGCACGCGCTTGAACCTCTGCCCGAGTGATCCCGACGATCCCCACGCACGGCCAGAACCTGCGCACGAACGCGGCCTACAACCCCGACTCACTTGGCCGAAACTCTGTCCCGCGGACAGCAGGCATCTCCGAAGCAATCCCGATCCATGCAGGAACGCTACTCCGACCTCAAACACCATTCCCAGGCGGAGAAGACAGGACACGAACCAACATTGGTAAGGCTTCCTTCCTATACTATTTCAATACATTTCCATACATAGCATACAATGTAGACATCCGATACAGCATGCATTTTTAAAAGCACACACACACACACACACAACATTTAAAGGATATTAGGGGTATCCAGAAAGAGCTCGTTTACGAGGCTACTCGGGTGAGCTCTAATATTCTAATATTCTCTTCAGGGAGTCATCGACCTCCGAACTCAAAATCTCATCACACAAAAACAGTTTAAAATTATCTTTAAACTGATGCCCTTTTTCAATGTTTTGGGCTTAATAAAAACGGCGTGGCGACTCTACAAATGCGAAAGCAAAACGGCGAGACACCTCCAACGCGAAAGATGCCAGATGCCGGGGCCGCGAGGCCTTGCACGGATCCGGGCTATTTCAACTTGGCATGCATAGTAGAGAATCATGCACAAACTTGCGTTTGGCTACCCAAATCAATCCCTCTTACAGTCCAAATCATGTAGGGCACTCATATATACACAAATGCATCATCAAAATTCAACAAAGGCCTATGAAATCTAACATGCATTGACATTGAACCTAGTTCTTAATAAAAGGAGTGAAATGTCCAAATTTTGATGAATAGATGGATTAAAAAACATGGAATTGATACAATGCAATCAATGGAAAACTTTGCCAGTAGTGGCCGAAAAATATGAGCAGTTCGGCCGGGGGTGGCCGAAAAAATTGAAGCTTGATTCGGCGAGGGGTGGCCGAAAAATTGAGCAGGTTCGGCCGGGGGTGGCCGAAATTTTGAGTTTTTTCGGTAGGGTGTGGCCGAATTTGTGTAATAAATCGGCCAGTAGTGGCCGAACCCTTCAAAACCCAGATTTTCGAAATTTTTCAAAAAATCACAATGAGATTCTCTCAAAATGAAGCAAAAATAAAGTAATTTAGATTGAAGAAAGAATAATTACCTGATTTTCCTAGGTTTGACATCTTGAATCTTGAATTGGGGTTGAATTTGCTTGTTCTTCTTCGTCTTCTACCTAGGTTTTGCTTCTTCTTCTTCTTTCTTCTCTCTCTCTCTCTCTCTTCTCAGCGTTCTCCTTTCTTCTCTCTCTCTACGTTTCACTTTTCTTCTCTCTCTCTGCGTTTCACTTTTCTTTCTCTCTCTAGGTTTGGTCGTGGGTGAGGATGAGTGAGAGAGAGGGAGTAAATGAGAGTTAATTGGGTGTGGGTGTGGGTGTGGGTGTGGGTGTGGGTGTGGGTGTGGGTGTGGGTGGGGTATAAAGGAAAAAGTGGGGGGTTTGTTTTAATTTTTTGGGGTGATTTAAATAATACGGGTTTACTCAACAATTTTACGGGTTTATATAACAACTCTCATTATGTAATTCAACCTAGTATTCCCTCGGTTCCAAAGATGAAGGTTCATTTGAAATTTAAGGATCATTATAAAAAGGTTTAAAAGGTTGATTTTTAATAGAAAAAAATCATAATCATTTATGCTTTTCATTTTAAAAATTTTAATTTTACAAAAATATAATGATTTATACAAGAATTTGAAAAAAAAATCATATTTAAGACAAAATTATTTGAAGATTTCAAAATTTCTTTTATTTATTTTTTCAAGCAAACACTAACTTATATTAAATAAATTCAAGAAAATGGCACTTCATTGTTGGGTTTTGTAGTTACAAATGCAGCGGAAGATTTATAAATAACATCAAAACCCTAGCCCTATGATCCGTCTAGCATGAAGAGATTAAAAATTTATATGAGATAGAATTTACATACCTTGAATGCGATGAAGTTTAATAAAGTAGATCACAAAATTCAAGCCTTAAAATTTTGATGTCGAAACGGATCTTCTTCTTCCTAGTTAAAAAAAAAAAACTTGTGATGAATCAACGGACGATGGCTTCAAGCTCTTGGTGATTAACTTATCACCCTCTATCGGTAATTCACTCGCGAACGAACCAAGAACACCTTCTTGTTGGATTGCTATATGATCCTTTTGATTATTGAATCAATATTCAATAATCAAAGCCAAAACTATGGCATAATTTGGGAACCTTTGATTCAAAATCAAAATCAATCTAGAGTTTCATAAACCTAGAATTATGATGTGAGAGAGAGAAATTATGGCTGCAGAGGTTGTATTTATATCCCATATAAATTTCCTAACAATTAGGGTAGAAACCTTGTCAAATACCAAAACCTTTCAAGCAAAGGAAAACTGTAAGGACACGAATTCAGCGTTGGCACGAGTCGTTCCAATTGGCACGAGTCGTGCCCTTTGCATTCCATTCGTGCTCACGAGTCGTTCTCCATGCTCCAACTCGTTCTGATCAAAAGAACCAAAAACACAAGTCGTTTCTCAGCTCTTGTCACGAGTCGTAACATTTGGCACGAGTCGTGACCCAGGGCACGAGTCGTGCTCCTGGTCACGAGTCGTGCCAGAATCCAAAATTTCCAATTTTCAGCTTAAATCAAATTCGTTCTTTTGTGTGTGACCCGTTAGGACTTATATTTTATGTTGGTAGTGAGTTGAAACATCAACCTCACAAGACATAAGTGACTTCTAGCAAATCATTATGTTCACCCAATTAAATATAACATCAAAGCTTGATTCCTTGATAGATCCAATGTCACAATCCCTTTGTCCACGATGTCCAATTGAACATGAGTCATGGTCTATGTCAACTCATTTCGTTCAATGCTTTCTCGATTCCGAATATGTTGATAATCCAAATGCATTTGATCTCTATCAAATCACTTGAGTGTGGCCACACATTTCATCAACATCATTCATCGAGGGGCCCAAGCAAACATCTCTCTTCATAAGAGGGACAAATCCCGTCTTGACTTATCATTCTTCCCTACATGAGTCCAATCGTGCTAACATAGCCCTTATTACTATTTGATTAAAGATAGTGTTAGACTATATCAAACACGATCTTCGTCATGTGGAAGACGATGATAATATCAGGTACTAAGGATTCAATAACACGACTATCATGAGATTTAATCATGACAACAGACCATGTCATAAATCTCATAAGTAGGTCAAGTCCAATACTTGTTCTCTAGCAAGTATTCATAAGTGCAATGTGCAAGTCCATGCATATAATCATCTCCATGATTATATATTACCAACTTATACTAGTTGTTCACAACAACTAGGGACGCAGTTCAATATAATAAACATGCAAACATATAATGAACAGAGTAAACGCACTCTATAATAAATGATAAAGATGATACATAACGGTTCAATTCAAACATAACCATAGCCTAGGGCACTACACCAACAATCTCCCACTTGCACTAGGCTCCATCTATGTATCTAATACCCATGGACCTCACATGACCATCATGCTTAGCTTGTGCGAGGGGCTTTGTAAGCGGATCCCCAATGTTATCATTGGTTGATACTTTGCATATCTTAACGTCTCCCCGATCAATGAACTCTCGAATGAGATGGAAACGTCTAAGTATATGTTTGGATCTCTGGTGTGACCTTGGTTCCTTTGCTTGCGCAATGGAACCATTGTTGTCACAATAAAGTTCCACCAGATTAGTGATACTTGGAACAACTTCGAAGTCACTAATGAACTTCTTGATCCAAACTGCCTCCTTAGCTGCATCGAATGCCGCTATATATTCGGCCTCAGTAGTAGAATCAGCAATAGTACTCTGCTTGGAACTCTTCCAACATATCGCACCTCTGTTAAGCATAAACACAAATCCCGACTGCGATCGGAAATCATCCTTGTCGGTTTGGAAGATAGCATCTGTGTAACCTCTTACAACAAGATCTTCTTCCATCCCTCCAAATACAGAGAACGCATCCTTGGTCCTTCTTAAGTACTTTAGGATCGTCTTGACTGCCATCCAATGGTTCTCACCCGGATCAGATTGGTAACAACTTGTCATACTCAAAGCATATGAGACGTCGGGTCTAGTACAAATCATAGCGTACATGATAGAACCAATAGTCGAAGCGTATGGAATATCATTCATCCTCTTTCGTTCATCAGTTGTCTTAGGACACTGAGTCTTACTAAGAGTAACACCATGACCCATTGGCAAGTTGCCTCTCTTAGAATTTTCCATCTTGAATCTTCTAAGAACCTTGTCAATGTAGGTACTTTGACTCAAACCAATCATCCTCTTCGATCTATCTCTATAGATCTTGATACCAAGGATGTAAGCGGCTTCGCCCATATCTTTCATTGAGAAACACTTCCCTAACCAAGACTTAATAGTCTCAAGTGCAGGAATTTCATTTCCAATGAGTAAGATATCATCGACATACAATAAGAGAAATAGCACAACGCTCCCACTGAATTTCATGTATACATAAGGTTCATCTTCGTTCTTGATAAAACCAAACTCTTTGATTTTCTCATCGAACCGAAGATTCCAACTCCTAGAAGCTTGCTTCAATCCATAAATGGATCTTTGCAACTTGCACACCTTGTTAGAATTTCGTGGATCTACAAAACCTTCGGGTTGTGTCATATACACATCCTCAAGCAGTTTTCCATTAAGAAAAGCGGTTTTGACATCCATTTGCCATATCTCATAGTCATAATATGCAGCTATGGAAATCAAAATTCTAACAGACTTAAGCATGGCAACAGGCGAGAAGGTTTCATCATAGTCAACACCATGAGTTTGCCTATATCCCTTTGCTACAAGCCTAGCCTTATAAGTAAGCACCTTCCCATCCATGTCAGTCTTCTTTTTGAAGACCCACTTGCACCCTATTGTTTTTACACCTTCGGGTGGCTCAATCAAGTTCCAAACTTGATTATCCGACATGGATTGCAATTCGGACTTCATGGCTTCTAACCATTTATCCGAATAGGGATCGGACATCGCCTCTTGATAGGAAGTAGGTTCGTCATTCTCAATGACTTCCACTTCATTACTTTTCGATACGAGAAATCCATATCTCTCGGGTGCGGATCTGAATGAACGCTCGCCGAAAAGAAAAAATCGAATATCATTTTCTCCCTTTTTGAAAGAGTTTTTTTTTATGTATTGAAAATAATACGATGAGTTTTGAAAACTTCGGTTTTGGGAGTCGCCACGCCGTTTTTAGAGGAAAACATTGAAAAACCTATTTTGAGAGATTTTGGGTCCGAAAGTCTGGTTACGTGTTTGGGAAGAACTAGAGAGTTCACCCAACACGCCTCTTTCGAGACTTTCAATCAACATTGGACAATTTTGGACATTCAAAGTGTGTGTGCAATATGTGTCGATGTGCAAAACATGCAAATTTGACATTTTCATTGATAATATGAAAGCCGGGTACAACTTGTGAGCCATGACAGGGGGGGCCACACCCCTTTTACGTATTATGATTATCAAAAACAAGGCAGAAGGTAAGACAATCTGCCCAGAGAACTCCAATGTCGTCCGACACAAGACCTCCCAGAAAGAGGGTGTCACACGACATGATGTCTCTTGGTCAGATTGTTTATTACAATGACCAAGCTGCTTTCTGGAACTGGAAATGACATTTATTGGACTCATTAAAGACACTATTTGAAGGTCTAAAATCAGTTTGGGATTGACGGGAGTGAGCAAAGTCACGATAGACTTTGAATGATACAGATGTCATGTGACATGGAACATCTGAAGTTATCCATGTCATATGACAATCCGCCTCCAATAAATCGCACCCAAACAGATCATAGGCACTCAAATAGTGGCTTATGAGCCACGAGAATGCTTAAGAAAGCTCTGAGTTGCAAAGGGAATAAAGCGGGACAGTCTGAAGTCCAAGAATGGCTTCTGACCTTACGGGATCCCATGTCGTATGACACAGGATCTCCATGGAGTCCTATGTCGTCCGACATAGATAGGCCATTTATGTGCCCTTCAGTCTGTTTGTTTCCCCTTTGTTCCTCAAGGCAAACCAAGCATATTTAACAACTGTAAACAGTAATATAACAATAATATATGAGTATTATGGGAGGATCACATGGCTTTAGTGGCCAAACGTGATAGATCACATGTTTTTGGCCACTTTGAAGTAGCCATCACCTCCTAACTCGATGCAAATGCGTAAAGATTGGATCTTTATTGATCCTAAGATGACCAAATGTCCAGATGCGAGGTGGGGAGAAGTGAATATTGAAGATTCACTTCTCCACCACCTTTATCATGCAAAAATCGATTTTTACATAATATTAAAGCAAGTAAGCATGCAATGTATTATAAATGTATTAAAGACTTTATTTAAAGAGGGAGAAGGGTTTAGTGGCTACCTATTGTAGTCCACAAGGTGAGATCACCGATAGTATGGTGTCTACCCTTTCTACACACCAACAAAGGAAGCTTCTTTAGGTCTTGGCCTTGAAGTGTGTGTGTGTGAGGAGGGAGGTGAGTGTGTGTATGAGAGAGAGAGGGAGACTCTATTTGGACAGAGTTTCCCCTATATTACTGGTATGCTCCCCAATATTCACTCCAAGTCCTTTAAAATGGTCAGCCATACCTTGTATTTATAGGCAGGCTGATGGGGAGTCTTATGTCGCACGACAAGGGCAGTTAAACCGCCTTAGTGACTTCTATGTCGGACGACAGCGTACACCTTTTGGCCATGTTGGGCCGAAAGCTTGGCAGGCCCAATGGACTGATGGGCTGTTGGGATATTTGGATTAAATATTGCCTTTTAGCAATTATATAAGCCCAAATTTTAATTAAAGTGGATCCAAATCATGGGTTCGGATCGGGGTACTCACAGGATCGTAACCTATCCGATCTACGGTGGACTTGTGGATCTTGAACCGGTTCCACAATATCTTGTGGAGTTGGTTCAGTCTCTACTATCGATTCCATGTTATTTTCACATTCTTGAACTTCTTCAAGATCAATTTTACTCCCACTAGATGCTTTATTGAGAAACTGTTTCTCAAGAAAAGTACCATATTGAGCAAGAAACACTTTGTTCTCAACGCGGTTGTAAAAGTAATATCCACTACAAGAAAACTGACAGATACCGACGGAAATTAGTGACGGAAATAAATCCGTCACTAATATCGACGGATTAGCGACGAAATAGCAACGACCTGGTGTGAAAAACAAAAAACGAAATTAGGACGAGATTACCGACGGATTTAGTGACGGATATGTCGACGGATTTCATTTCGTCTCTAATCCGTCACCATTTTGGCGCCAAAAATTTGCGCACTTTTTTACCGACGAATTTGTGACGGAATGGCGACGGATATTTTTACTGACGGATTTGAGTCGTTGCTAAATTATTTAAAACAAATATTAAATTTATATCTTAGGTTAGCGACGGATTAGTGACGGATTTAATTACCGACGGATTAAAATCCGTCGGTAAATTAATTACATATTATTACCGACGGATTTGAGTCGTTGCTAAATTATTTAAAATAAACATTAAATCTATATTTTAGGTTAGTGACGGATTAGTGACGGAATTAATTACCGACGGATTAAAATCCGTCGGTAAATTATTTAAAATAATTATTAAATTTATATTTTAGGTTAGCGGCGGATTAATGACGGATTAGATTACCGACGGATTAATATCCGTCGGTAAATCAATTACATATTATTACCGACGAATTTGAGTCGTTGCTAAATTATTTAAAATAATTATTAAATTTATATTTTAGGTTAGCGACGGATTAGTGACGGATTTGATTACCGACGGATTAAAATCCGTCGGTAAATCAATTACATATTATTACTGACGGATTTGAGTCGTTGCTAAATTATTTAAAATAATTATTAAATTTATATTTTAGGTTAGCGACGGATTAGTGACGGATTTAATTACCGACGGATTATAATCCGTTGGTAAATTAATTACATATTATTACCGACGGATTTCAGTCGTTGCTAAATTATTCAAAATAATTATTAAATTTAAATTTTATATTAGCGACGGATTAGTGACGGATTTTTTATATAAAAAAGCTAAGAATTTTTAAAGAAATAAAAGTAGATAATAGAAGAGGGACGGACAATAACATATAAACTTTTTTAATTTTTTATTTTTTTTTGGATAAATAAAATTATTTGAGAAGTTGGTTAGTAGTGGATTTTTTTATAATAGTCATATTCAAATACAGAGCTTCAGCGGCCGGTAAAGAAATCAAGCTTCAGCGGCAATCAACAAAATGGGCATCGATCTCGTCGCCGGTGGCAAGAGTAAGAAAACCAAGCGCGCTGCCCCCAAGTCCGATGATATCTACTTGAAGCTCATCGTCAAGTTGTACCGATTTCTTGTTAGGAGGACTGGCAGCAACTTCAATGCAGTGATCTTGAAGAGGTTGTTTATGAGCAAAATTAACAAGCCTCCAGTGTCTCTCTCTCTAAGTTGATTGGGTACATGAAAGGGAAGGAGGAAAAGATAGCGGTGCTTGTTGGAACAGTGACTGATGACACTAGGGTTTATGAGGTTCCGGCAATGAAGGTGACTGCTCTGAGTTTCACAGAAACTGCAAGAGCTAGAATTGAGAAAAGCTGGTGGGGAATGTTTGACTTTTGATCAGCTCGCTCTGAGGGCTCCCCTTGGTCAAAACACGGTTCTCCTGAGAGGTCCAAAGAATTCTCGTGAAGTAGTGAGACATTTCGGGAAAGCTCCTGGTGTTCCACACAGCCACACGAAACCATATGTCAGATCAAAGGGAAGGAAGTTTGAGAAAGCTAGAGGAAGAAGAAACAGCAGAGGCTTCAGAAACTGATCTTTTTGTTCTTCCCCTGGTATTATGTTTCATTTTTGTACTAGACATCCTTTGTTGACGCGACAATGTTTTTTGTTTTGGATCCAAATATGTGCCAGTTTTGTGTAAAAAAAAAAATACAAAAACTTGATATTTTTTGGCTTCCAAAGTTGGAGGCTTCACAAGGGATGGGGCAGAGGAGGCATTTTGTTAAACAATTGTGTGTTGTGTATTTTTGTAAATAACCATTTCTTAGCTATTAAGAAAAGTAAGTGAGATTATGCAGGCTTGAGGCAGCCAAAACTATCAGATGGCTGCTGGGGTATGGTCATCATTAAGAAGAATGGATGAAAAAGAATGAAATGGGAGGGGGCGGTAGATGGTAGTGGTGGTGGTGAATGGTGGTGTGTAAAGGGACTGATTTGAGAATAAAATATATTAAGGGGTTGATTTGACAATAATAGAACTTAAGGGATTGATTTGACAATAATAGAATTTAAGGAATTGAATTGACAATAATAAAACTTAAGAGACTGATTTGATAATAATTAAACTTTAGGGACTGATTTAAAAATATTTATAAAAATTATATATATATATATATATATATATATATATATATATATATATATATATATATATATATATATACATATATATATATATATATATATATACATATATATATATATATATATATATACATATATATATATATACATATATATATATATATATACATATATATATATATACATATATATATATATATATACATATATATATATATACATATATATACATATATACATATATATATACATATATATACATATATATATATATATACATATATATATACATATATATATATATATATATATACATATATATATATACATAAATATATAGTATATATGTATATATATATATATATATAAATAATTTTTTTATAAAAAATATCAAATTAGCGACGAAAATATCCGTCGGTAATTTGATATATTAAAAATAAAAAATATTGAAAAAAGAAAATATAAAAAATTAATAAAATTGGAAAAAATTTGGAATAAATTTTAGCGACGGAATGATCCGTCGATAATCCGACACTAAATTGGTCCCAAAAATAAAACGATCATTTAAATAGCGACGGAATGATTCGTCGATAATCCATCACTAAAATGGTCCAAAAAAATAAAATGACCATTTAAATAACGACGGAATAATCCGTCGATAATCCGTCACGAAAATGGTCCAAAAAATAAAACGACCGTTTAAATAGCGACGAAATTTTCCGTCGCTAATCCGTCGGCATAATGCTTTAAATTGGTCGTTTATTTTACCAAATTACCGACGGATTTTAAAACGTTAGCGACGAAAATTTTCGTCGCTAAATCTGATTGAGAACCGTCAGTAATCCGTCAAAAAATTTAGCGACGCACGTTTTTCGTCGCTAAATCTGATTGAGAACCGTCAGTAATCCGTCAAAAAATTTAGCGACGCACGTTTTAACATCGGATTTTTTACGTCTGAAATCCGTCACTAAATTGATTTAGTGACGGATTTTTGGCATTTAGTGACGGATTTTTCCGTCGGTAACTGTCGTTTTTCTTGTAGTGATCCTTTGGTTTCCTTAGGGTAACCAATGAAAATAACCTTGTCAGATTTAGGTGCTAACTTATCAGAGACAAGTCTCTTCACATAAGCTTCGCAACCCCAAATCTTCATGAAAGATAAATTAGGTTTTCTTCCATACCACATCTCATGTGGGGTCTTAGGAGCCGATTTAGTAGGGACTCTGTTCAGTGTGAACGCAGCAGTCTCTAATGCATATCCCCAAAAGGATATAGAAAGGTCTACTTGACTCATCATCGAACGAACCATATCTAATAGGATTCTATTCCTCCTCTTGGAAACACCATTCCATTGTGGAGTTTCGGGTGGAGTCAACTCTGAAACAATTCCACAGTTTTTGAGATGATGTCAAACTCTTGACTCAGATATTCGCCACCACGATCGGATCGAAGTGCTTTAATCGTTTTGCCAAGTTGATTTTGTACTTCATTTTGAAATGTTCTAAACATCTCAAACGATTCACTCTTTGACTTCATTAGATAGACATAGCCATATCTAGATAAGTCATCGGTGAATGTAATGAAGTACCGAAATCCTCCCCTAGCAATGCTGCTCATTGGTCCGCATACATCAGTATGTATTAAGCCCAATAAGTCACTAGCCCTTTCAATTCTCTTAGTGTAGGGTGGTTTGGTCATTTTACCCAATAAACAAGATTCGCATATCTCATATGATTCATAATCATGCGAGTCAAACATTCCATCTTTGTGGAGTTTAGAAATGCGTTTCTCGTTTATATGACCAAGCCGACAACGCCACATGAACGAGTTGTTCACGTCATTCGGTTTAGACTTCTGGTCCACATGATAAACACTTTCAACACTATTTTGTTTCTCATCAACATCAAGAACATAAAGGCCATTAAATGAATTTACAATACCATAAAGCATATCATTTAAATAAATATAAAACTTCTTATTCTCAATAAGAAAATTATACCCCTCATTATTCAAACAAGAAACAGAAATAATATTCCTACTCAAATCCGGAACATAGTAACAATTGTTCAAAACAAGTACTAAGTCACTAGGTAAAGTTACATCATATGTCCCTACGGCTAATGCAGCAACTCTTGCTCCATTCCCAACACGCAGGTCAACTTCACCTTGTTTGAGTAGCTTTCTATTCCTTAGTCCCTGCACATTTAAACAAATGTGAGATCCACATCCGGTATCTAATACCCATGAACTAGAAACAGAAAGGAAAATATCTATCATATGGATACCTGAAGCAGCAGCAATCGTATTGCCCTTCTTCGCCTTTAGGCCTTCCTTGTAAGCCTTGCAGTTGCGCTTCCAATGTCCAACCATTTGGCAATGGTAGCAAACCGCATCCTTTTGAGATGCCTTGGGAGCCTCTCCGGCAACGGCAACCTTTGCCTTAGGCTTAGCAACACTTGCTTTACCTTTGCCATCCTTCTTGAACCCTTTGCCTTTGTTAACCATTAACACAGTATTGGTTTTAGGCTTCTTGATATTCATCTCTGCGGTCTTAAGCATCGCATGCAATTTCGAGAGATTCTTATCCATGACAGTCATGTGATAGTGCATAATAAAATGACTATAACTTTCAGGAAATGAATTCAATATCAAATCGGTGGCGAGTTCCAAACTCAACGGATTTCCAATCCTATCGAGATGCTCAATGTAACCCTTCATCTTAAGGACATGAGCTCCCACCGATTGCCCTTCTTGCATCTTGCATGCAGTCAGGAACTTAACCACATCATACCTCTCATTTCTTGCTTGCACTTGGAACATTTATAACATTCAAAGACTCATCACAAAATTGAGAATTTCTATTAAAAAAAATACAATTATTGACAAACTGCTTGCTATAATGAAAATGTGTAACTCATCTCGAAGAGTGAATCCTGATCTTGAACCGAATTTCCATTTGATACCTTGATGAACATTTGATGCCCAAATGCTTCTTCAAGAATAACTATGGCCTTCAGAAAATCCATGCATGAAAAAAAATTGTCGTTAAAAACACGAAAGTGAACTCTTTTGGGTATGCGATAAATGTTCAAAGCATATCAAGCATTGCAACAAGATAAATAACTAACAGTATACAAAGGCTCTTAGCAGAATGGAGAGAAGACAAAATCTCTCGACAAATAAGAAAATACAAATACTCTCGACAAATAAGAAAATACATACAGTTATTATATGTGTATATATTACAAAAGTAATAATGATTCGAGCTTAACGAGCCAATTACGAGTCAAGTTCGAGCCGAGTTCGAACAATAAATTTACGTGTTAACGAGATTATCGAGTCGAACCCGATCTCAAGTTATATGCAAACAAGAATCATTCGAGCTTTTAACGAGATAAACGAATCGAGTCCAAACGAGCCGATCTCGTCGAACAAACGAGTCAAACATGAGCAGGCTCGATAACAAAACGAGCTTAAAAAGTCGATTTGAATTGGAGCTCGAGTTCACCTCGAGCTCGAGCTGACTCGTTTTATTTAACTGCCCTATCGAAAACCATGTATGTGTGTGAGAGAGAGTAGGGCTGGCAAAAAAAATCAAATCCATACTAACCAACTTGTGTACCAACCGTACCAATTATAATTGGTACGTGAAAATCGGTATACCGAAATGTTGGTACGGTAGTTACGTATCAATTCTGTATAATTGGTTGGTATACAGTACATAAATTTAATGTTGGTTGGTATGCCAAGTACCAATTTGAATGAACGCTCGCCGAAAAATAATATTTTTAGAGTCGTCACGCCGTTTTCAAGAAAACATTAAAAAACTTTGAAAAGAGATTTTGTGGGTTCGAAGGTCAGGTTACGTGTTGGGAAGAACCGAGAGTTCACCCAACACGCCTCGTCCGTAGACGAGTCTTTCTATGTTCAACATCCAAAACATTCAAGAGTGTGTGCGAAATGTGTGTGACAAGATATGTGACAAAATGCATATCAATGCTTCATTTTATTGCTCAACTCAAGGAAATACATCTTGTGAGCCATTTACCATGGGAGGCCACATCCCACTTACAATGGAAACTGAACAGAACTTACAACTGAACTGAACCTGCTGCAAAGGGCTAGCTATGTCGCGTGACACAGGACCTGAGGGGTCAGTTGTGTCGCGTGACACAACAAGGCACCTTGCAGAGGTTTTACAAATGCTCTAATACAGAACACAATCACTTCAAATGAATGTGGATATTGAGGATCCACACTCTATTTTGAGTGACAAGTGAACCAGATAAACAAATTACAACTGAATTAATGAACCAGATGAACAACTTACAACTGGAATAATGATCTCTGCAGAGTAGATAATTGTGTCGCGTGACACAGGACTCCACATGTCCAATTGTGTCGCGTGACACAGGTTACCTCTCTGCAGGAATCTCACAATTTGAAATCAGAAAACAACAGAGGTCGATTCAGATCCAAGCACAAAACCAAATCAACTCAGAATACCACAAATTAACAACTAAATGACCAAGGGGGTGTGGATATGGAGAGATCCACACTCCCTTGGCATACAAGCAACAATTTCAACAATCTCAAATCATGAACATCAATTAGATCAAGCAAAATGACTTAAACAGAGAGATGGCGATTGGGACTTGATAATTGAAGGCAGATGGAGCCCAATTATCAAGTCCAAGGAACATAAATTGAACTGAATTGATTAAGCAATGAACAAATATGAGAGATATGGAGAAAGGGATTCGTTACCCTTGAAGATCCACGATCTCTACACCAAGTTAGGTGTAGAGAGCTTCAACTCAGCTACTGGAATGAGATTTGGATCTCTGAATGTGTGGGAGTCCCGGATCTTCACTTGGTGTGAAGTCTATGAAGGTAGATGGGTGAGGTGTATGAGAGATGAAGGAATTGGAAGGAAATTGGTGTGGGTTTGGGTGGAAAGAGGAGAGAGATACGTTTTTGGAGGAATTTTGGTAGGGTGACTTTAGGGAGTCGAAAAGGGATCCTGAAATATGAGGTACATGGCTCTATTTATAGCTGCAGATAATGGACACATTGTGTCGCACGGCATTCTGTAACCATTTTCCATGGCTCGAGTTTTCGCGTGACACAAGATGTCACCAACCGTTTCTGGCGCCAAAACCTGCTTCTGGAATATTCTAAGTTAATACCCAAAAAGTCCAAAACTGGTTTATTCTCTGTAGGTCCTTTAGCATGAGCAAAGTACTGAAAAGTACTTCCTTCGCGAGAAAATTATGAAATATTTTCGGAAGTCTCGGAATGGACCGAAAATTTACCAAAACGCCCCCTAGTGCAATTTTATCACATTAAAATGCACCTAAAAGAGTAGCGAATTGGATTGGCGTACTTACACAATTATAGTTTTTAAAAATATTAATTTTCATATAAATATTAAATATGTATGTATATATGTATAATAAAATTTCCTTCTATCTCTTATTTGACTGCTGACTTTCTCTATTATCATTTCTCACAAGTCATTCTTTCTCTCTCTCTCCCTCCCGGCAATTTGCCTCCATTCTATCAGTTTCGATTTTCGCCTGTAATAAGGTACGTACTTCTCTCTTTCAATTTCCCTCTTTCTAATGAATCTAATCAAAGTTATCTTTCAATTGAATCTTTTTCTTGTTCTTTACTAACTACAGCTAGGGTTTGGGGTTTCTTTCTTATCTTCACATTCCCTCTTTCTAAAATGTCTTTTCTCTTTATTTTTCTTAATTTTGATTCAGTAGTGTCACCGTCTTCATCGTTGGTGGGTAGTAATTCACTTTATTTGATTCTCATTTCAAGCAAAATGTCATTATTGGGTCGGATATTCAAATAGAATGTTTTTATTGGATCAAATTGTATGTGGGTTATAAGTTGTTTTGAAGATAATGTAATACTTTTTGGATTTTGATTCTACATTTGATAAATTCTAATACCAACCGTATCAATCGAGTATCAACTAAGTTGGTATATCAACTTAGTCGATTGGTAATGATACATATTTTTATATATCAAGTTAAACTTGATTGAGAAATGGCATATGCGAAATATAATCGATATACAGTAAGCCTTACCTAAGAGAGAGAGAGAGAGATTGTGGGCGGTTAAATATCATTTAATTTGGGGAAAAAAAAAAAGGGGGCGGTTTCATTTGATTCAATTTGGTACAAAGGAAAGGAGTAGTAAATGTAGGGTTTGTGTACGTGTATGGATGAGGACGACACGTAGTATCCAAGGCCAATTATTTTGTTTTTGTAAAATCAAAGAACCGACATAAACACCCCCTCGTTATTGTATGCCACAATATACGCAAGATCATCAGATCACCACTTTTGGCCCTTTTGGGTATATATTTATAATAATAAATTGTTGAATATTCAAAGTCAATAAAATCCAAATTTTCCAATCATACACCAGCGGCCCAGCCCTCCATAGACGTGTGCCTGTGCCCCCTCTTCTTCAGCCGCGTTATAGGATACTTCCCGATCTTTCTCTCCCTCTCTCCCTCCCTACCTCCCTCCTTCCATATAACTATGTATACATATAACTTCCTTCTCCCCATTTCCCTCACCTCAGATCAAACAACAAATCCTTCTAAAAACACAGACCCAAAAGAAAACCATTTTGAAAGATTCAAGCATGATGAATACTAGTTCAAGTTTTTATTATGGTGATCAAGATGACCTCTTTGATATCTTGCCGGATGCCATTTTACTCGAGATCTTCAACAGAGTTCATGATGCCAATTCCCTTGTCAGTTGCATCTCCACTTGCAAGCGTTTTGCCTCTTTGATACCCCAAGTAAATGTTCTTCATCTCACTCTTCCCTCGCCCACCAAGATTCTCAACACAGCCGACGTCACAAAACCCAAATTGACTACTGGTTCAACCAATCAGGGCATTAAGGGTATTATCAACAAGATCATCCTCAAGCCCATCCAATCACTACTTCATACCATTTTTCCCAAGAAGTCTTCTAATTGTTCCCAATGCGAGAATGACGTTGCCTTGATCCATTTGCCCAATGAAATCCTCGGGAATTTCAATGAAATTCGGTCTTTGCTCGTGGAGCTTCCCAAGAACCGCGGAGACATTTCGTCGAAGAGTGGGGATGCGTTGTTGAAGTGGAAAGCCGAATTCGGAAACGAGCTACAGAGCTGCGTCATTCTGGGAGCCAATTCCTTTGAAAAGGTCGAGCATCGCATGTTTGAAAACCCAAAAGAAGAAGAAGAAGAAACATCGTCTTTCACGAACGATAAGCTGAAACTCCGAGTGGTGTGGACAATTTCGTGCTTGATAGCCGCATCGGCACGGCATCATTTAATGAAACAAATCCTGTCGGAGCATTTAACGATTCAGGATGCGGAAATGATCGACGGGAGCAAACAAGGGAAGATTTGTATGCAAAAGGGTCAAATTAAAGAGTTAAGGAATGCTATGAATTGTACGGAGGAAGGTGAACTGCTGGAAATTGAGAGGACGAAAGTGCCGGAATTGAGAATGAAGATGTGGTACGTGCCGGAATTGGAATTGCCGGCGTCGGGGTGCGTTTTGAAGGGAGCGACGTTGGTGGTGATAAGGCCGGCGCCGGCGGAGGGAACCAGAGAGATCAATGAGAGGAGTGATGGAGAATTGGCAACGACGGCGTTTGATAGCGAAGAGAAATGGGTTGGGGAAGCTGCGGGGAAGATGATCAAGAAGAAAAAGGCTTTTACTCTTGAAATGAATTCTTTTTAATCAAATTTTAACTTCTGAATTAATGTAAATTCTTTCACACATAGATTTTTTTTTTTTTTTTGTAAAATTTTGGTACTATATTTTTCAAGTTCAGTTTCAATATACTTGCATGATACATATTTCTATTTTATTTTTCAAATTAGTTGGTTAAATATTTGAATTAACGGTCTAGATTAGATCATTCATAAATTGAGGATTTCGGGTCTTGTGTAAGACGAGGCCGGGTTAAATAAACAGATGAGATCGAGAAATCAAAGCAAAATGACTAAAATGTCATTAATAAAGGACAAAAATGAGAAATGTTGATACAAATGAAGGACTGAGATTACGGGCTCGCACAACTTCTTTGCAGTTCAATCGATACGACTGAAGAACTGATAGAACTGATATTTCGGGTTCGCACAACTTCTTTGCGGTTCAATCGCATCTGTCCTGAATCCATAAATCATAAATCGATGACCAAGTTGATGAAAGCAAGAGATCAAAAGACAATCACAACATACTCTCACTAAGTAGTTTAACTGTTCAAATTATAATAAGATGAGATTGTTATTCTAGTCCTGAATAGATTCTAATATTTCATTTCAGTTTAGGGGGAGTAAGGTGTGCAATATTCAATTACACCCAAATCTAATTAACGAGAGAAATATTGATTTAATTTGTTTTTTTTGTTACATAAATATTGATCGATTTTTCTTTTAGGGTACACGTTAATCTTTTTAAATAAGGAAATCAATGTATTTATTAAACTTATTTTAACTTACTCATTTCCATAATTATACTTACTTTAACCTATTCATTTTCATAATTATAGATTTTTTTATATTGTTTGCCTTATTTAATGAAACAAAAATAACGTTGACGGCTCATTTTGCTTGGTTTAATTATACTTAAAGTGAGTATTATCCTTTCAAATTGAATTAAATTACATATCAAGGTAATAAATTCCGTCTTAGCTAGATGGAAGACTTATCGGAATTTATATGCCATGAATGAATATACAAATTAAATTCTCTATTTTAAGATAAATATCCATTTTTAAAAATAGAAATATATAATTTTTGGGATAATTAAATATGATCTAAATATTTATGGGATATGGTTAAATACAGGGAACCAACAAAATTACCAAAATACCCATATAAACCTAAAATTTCGGTCAAATGGTCAGAATTCGAACCAAATTCAGCAAAAAATCAAAACCAAATCGCATATGTAAAAATCGAATTTCGACTTCGTCAACCGTTGGATTGTCGTGAAACTTCTGGGCTTTGGTCGCATCCCCTAGGCACACATGATGACTGTTGGGATCTTCCAAATAATTGCCGGAGAGGGAGAAATGGCCGGCGACGAAAACTGGCTAAAATTTCCAAAAATTCGCTATATTAAAAATCAAATTCCCGCTTCATTAACCGTTGGATCGTCGTCAAATTTCTGGGGTATATTCGCAATACTCAGGCGCTCATATTGACCGTTGGGATCAGCAAAATAATCAGCGGTGCCGGAGATATGGCCGACGGCGCAAATCCGGTGAGGCTATATTAAAAATCAAATTCCCGCTTTATTAACCGTTGGATCGTCGTCAAATTTCTGGGGTATGTTCGCATCACTCACTCGCTCATATTGACCGTTGGGATCAGCAAAATAATCAGCGGTGCCGGAGATATGGCCGACGGCGCAAATCCGGCGAGACATCTCGTTTCACAACCTCTCGTGTAGGGCAAGAACAGGGTTGAAATTTTTCGTTTCCTGTATTTTTCGTTCCCTGTATTTAGTATTTACCATATTTATGATGAAGATATCACGTCATAATCATTTTCAATATATAAATAATTTTCTCAACTTGGTTTGTTTGATGTTAAGATTTGAAGATAAATTTGTGATAGCCTTATGTATATAGGTCAAAGTTTTGGTTAATGATAAATTAATAAATTGGATAGGGATGGAATAGTGGATTGCTCAAAAAGTGTGAATTGGTAAGTTTATGAATCTGGGATGGTAATGTTTCATTGTATAACAACAGTTGTGTGGGCTTTTAATTTATGCTTTTTGCTTACTCCCTCCGCCCCATAACAAGTGACACACTTTGTTATTTTGAGCGTCCCACTGATAAGTCACACTTTCTAAAATAGCAAAGAATTTTTACTATTCCCTCCACTCATTCTCTCTCCTACATTATTTTAATACTCACAACACCATTATAATTTACTATTCTCTCCACTCATTCTCTCTCCTACTTAACTATCTACACTCACAATACATCAACCTTTTCACTTTTTTCTTAATTCCCGTGCGAAACAGTAACTGTGTCACTTGTTTTGGGACGGAGGGAGTATATCTTTACGATTTTCAATTGCTAAAATCTGGAGAGAAACGCGTTTCTCCGTAACTTATGAAGAAACGGGATCCGACTTGTCGCGCGACAATGCAGGCCAAGGCTTCTGGATATCCAGAAGCTTATGAAAGTGATATCCAGAAACCTTCAAAATGAATATCCAGAAACTTTCAAAATGTTTCTGGATATTCATTGATATTCTGGATATACATTGAAGGTTTCTGGATATCAAACCTTCAATAAGCAATTTCGATCTTGCCTGGATTTGGCTTCAAATCTATTTTTCTCGGATATCCATCCCAAAGGCTTCGGATATCCGTTAAAGCCTTCCTGGATATCAGGAACCCTTTGAGACCGATATCCGTAATTTTTTCTGCTATCAAACGCATAGCTTTCCATTTATTAAAAATACGTTTCTCCATAGTTATGGAGAAACGCGTTTCTCAACAGACCTACTCTTTTCAATTTGCCTTTCATTAATAACAATTTAGTCATTTTGCTCGACTAGTTATTTCCTATTCGTTGGATCAATTTTGATCGGATCTTACCCCTAAACATCAACACGATTTTTTATGCGATTCAATAGCATATGCCCAAATTCTTAAGTTTATAGTTTGAGAAACACAAAGAAAAACACAAAGAAGAGATAAAAGCTATTGAAATATTTTAAATGAAAGTGACTTGTAACACCTTTTCACAACCATCCTCACCTCATTAAGACAAAGTCAACAAAGTTGTCCTCAATTAGGGTTGAGATTTCATGCCATTTGGGCAGCATGAGCATGACGATGATTAATAAAAATTTAAACTTATTTTTAATATTGATGAAAAGTAAATTTAAAATTATTTTTGATATTTATTTAAGGAGTGAAAGAGAGAGAGTAAGACCTAGTTTGATTTAAAAAAAAAAAAAACTCTTATTCAGAGCTTCATCTCTGAGCTAATCAAATGTTGAAGCATTCAGCGCGTTTTGATTTTTATTACATTCATTCAGTCTGATTGCCTCTTAAAGCCCACTTAATTTTAAGTGACAATTTTGTTGCCCAACTCATTAATTAAGACAATGAGTAGATTATGATAAAGCTACTATTTGGACCCATTTGAACTTGCATTTAGTTTATCCAACAACTAACGCCATAATAGCCCCCAAAGAAAGACAATTTTGTTTGACCTTTTTTTGGGACACTTTTTCTTTAAACCTTTGAATTCAATTGGGAAGTGTTTGACCTCTTTTTTGGGACACTTTTTCTATAAACCTTTGAATTCAATTGAGCTCATACTATTCCATTCATCTCCCCCAAGATTATTTCATTTTCATTTTTATAACCAAAATTTGATCATGATTATATATATAATTTAGATATCTCCATATAATTTTATAAATTGTTATTGATATCTAATATATATAATAGCAAAAGTTTTTCAAGCTCCTAGAAAACTTCAAGTGGCACAATATCATTGGACAATCTTTCCATCATCCACCAATCACAATCATCTATTTGAAATCCAATTAGTAACTTTTAAATTTATAGGGGTTTATTTTATACAATAAATCTACTATATATAAAAGCAAAATTTTTTCAAGCTCCTAGAAAACTCCAAGTGGCACAATATCATTGGCCAATCTTTCCATCATCCACCAATCACAATCATCTATTTGAAATTCAATTAGTAACTTTTAAAATTTATAGGGATTCATTTTATACAATAAATTAGTTAAAAATGAAAATGGATTGAAGCACAAATAATTGTCTTACAAAAAGAGCAAAAGCAAAATGAAAAAACTTTAATAATTAAGAAAGAAAAAAATCTAATGCAAGAAATAAAATCAATATCAATATAAAAACATATGAAAAAATAAAATGCAAATAAAAAACAAAAATTAAAATTCTAATAATTAAAAAGTGAAAGAAACGTTTACAAACATAAAAGAAATAGAAAAAAGCAAGAAATAAAATCAAAATAAAGATGAAAATTTATAAAATAAAATTTAAAATTAAAATTAAAATTAAAATCAAAATCAAAATCAAAATCAAAATCAAAATCAAAATCAAAATCAAAATCAAAATCAAAATCAAAATCAAAATCAAAATCAAAATAATATACACAAACATAAATATAAAAAACAAATCCTAATTAAAATAAGCCAAAAGAGATTATAAAGAAGTCACTCACAAATTCCAAAAAAAAGAGTTTGTGGATCTACTATATATAAAAACAAAACTTTTTCAATCTCTTAGAAAATTCCAAGTGACACAATATCATTGGCCAATCTTTCCATCATCCACCAATCACAATCATCCATTAGAAATTCAATTAGTAACTTTTAAAATTTATAGGGGCTGATTTTATACAATAAATTAGTTAAAAAAGAAAATGGATTGAAGCACAAATAATTGTCTTACAAAAAGAGCAAAAGCAAATTGAAAAAAAACTTTAATAATTAAGAAAGAAAAAAATCTAATGCATAAAAGAAAATCAATATCAATATAAAAACATACGAAAAAATAAAATGCAAATAAAAAACAAAAATTAAAATTCTAATAATTAAAAAGTGAAAGAAACATTTACAAACATAAAAGAAATAGAAAAAAAGCAAGAAATAAAATCAAAATAAAGGCAAAAATTTATAAAATAAAAGTTAAAATTAAAATTAAAATCAAAATCAAAATCAAAATAATATACACAACATAAATATATAAAACAAATCCTAATCAAAATAAACCAAAAGCGATTATAAAGAAGTCACTCACAAATTCGAAAAAAAAAAAGAGTTTGTGAATCTACTATATATAAAAGCAAAAGTTTTTCAAGCTCTTAGAAAACTCCAAGTGGCACAATATCATTGGTCATTCTTTCCATCATCCACCAATCACAATCATCTATTTGAAATTCAATTAGTAACTTTTAAAATTTATAGGAATTTATTTTATACAATAAATTTGTTAAAAATGAAAATGGATTGAAGCATAAATAATTGTCTTTCAAAAAGAGCAAAAGCAAAATGAAAAAAACTTTAATAATTAAGAAAAAAAATCTAATGCACAAAAGAAAATCAATATCAATATAAAAACATACGAAAAAATTAAAATACAAATAAAAAATGAAAATTAAAATTAAAATTCTAATAATTAAGTGAAAGAAACATTCACAAACATAAAAGAAATATAAAAAAGTAAGAAATAAAATCAAAATAAAGACGAAAATTTATAAAATAAAAGCTAAAATTAAAATCAAAATCAAAATTAAAATAATAAACACAAACATAAATATAAAAAACAAATCATAATCAAAATAAGCCAAAAGAGATTATAAAGAAGTCACTCACAAATTCGAAAAAAAAGGAGTTTTTGAATCTACTATATATAATAGCAAAAAAATTTCAAGCTCCTAGAAATCTCCAAGTGGCACAATAACATTAGTCAATCTTTCCATCATTCACCAATCACAATCATCCATTTGAAATTTAATTAGTAACTTTTAAAATTTATAGGGGTTGATTTTATACAATAAAGTAGTTAAAAATGAAAATGGATTGAAGCACAAATAATTTTTTTTACTATAAAAATATAAATTAAACGTTCAATTAATGCTAACTATTACGTTAATTTAATTAATTTCACTATGCCTCGTCGAGTATCGACGATGCATACTGCTAATTTTTACTGTTCCTTTTGCTGATTTGTGAACATTGTTCTGTTATGTATAATACTACCTCCGTTCTAAAATGAATGTCCAAAAAATTTCAATTAGAAAGTGGCATGATAGAGCTAATTTTTGAACTTTAAAGCGTAGCTCACCTAACTCACCCAACTAAGCCTATTTTCAGTTAAATATGTGAATAAGAAAATTATACTTTTTTTTTTTTATCTAACATCAGCAAAGGTATGATTTTGTTATCGTTATTGTTTCGTTAGTATACTGATCAATGATATTAATTACTAATTTTATGTATTCCTGAGTTTATCGTATAAAAATATTTGTTTGTTTTTAATATATATATAGGTAAGCAAATCAATTTTGTTAGTATATAATTATACATTTATACAATTAATTATTTGATTATTTGACATAAAATATACTGTTATTTTAATATATATATATATATATATATATATATATATATATATATATATATATATATATATAGTTAAGCACGTTATCGAGGCGTTAATGTTGTCCGGAAAGAATGTTGGTAAGAAGGTGTTGATACCGAGGATGATTATGTCACCTTCTGATACAACAAAATTCCCGGTTAGGTTTCAATGGAGATAATTCCCACTGACCGTTTCTTTTGCAATGACGATAAATAAAAGTCAGAGTCAGTCGCTCGCTCATGTTGACCTTTTTTTTTCAAGATCAGTATTTAGTCATGGACAATTATATGTTGCTTTTTCTAGAGTAACTACAAGGAAGTGACTTAAAGTGCTTATATGTAATAGTCATGAACAGTCAGATGACACAACTACAAATGTTGTGTACAATAAGTTTTCGAAAAGTTGTAATATATTACATAAAATTATCTCATTAATTTTTTGAATTGTATTTATATTTAACTTTTACCTCAGTGTTTTATCCCCCGTCGGGGACCGACGGGTTACTCACTAGTTACTTTTAATAGTCAAACAATAACAATTTTTATAATTGAATAGTAATTACTCTAAATTTTTATAAAATTAGAATCAAAGTTCGATTAATTTAACCGTAAAGATTAAAGTTGGACAACTTTCGAAACAGAGTACCCCCTCCGTACCACTTGAGTGGATATTTATTTCATTTCTCGTTCATACCACGTGAGTGGAGACTGTCTAAAATGACAAAATTTTTACATTATTCCTCCCATTCATTCTCTCTCCTACTTTATTTTTAATACTCACAAACACCTACTCTCACTAATTCTCTTCTATTTTTTCTTAATTCTTGTGCTCATTTTTTTGGTCTACATGCTCATTTATTTTGTCTCCACTCACGTGCAACGGAGGGAGGGAGTATATTTTGCCATACAACCCTTAGTTTTTTCTTAAGAAATGAGTCCAACAAAATAATACAAAAATTTAAAATTATTTATAATGGAAAGAGTAGTTACCGATATATGGCCTTTAATATTTAAGCATCCAATAGCACCCAAAGTATTCAGGCTTCATATTTTATTTTTTGAAAGGGCTTTATATGGTAGGGAGATCACCGAACCGTATATACTACTCCTTTCATTTTAAAATGATTTTTTTTTTTCATGTTACTATTAATGAATTTTCAACAATATTTATATGTTGAATTAATTATATTACAGATTAATTTAATTATACTAATTTAAATCTCTAACTTATAATTAATACACCATTAACAACATTATCAATAACAAGTTTTATATTTCATGAGGATAATTAAGTCAATCCAAAATAACTGATCAAAGTTCATTCATAATAATACTTAAAAAAAAAAAAATGAAAAAATCATTTTGAAACAAATGAAATATTTTAAGAAACGTAATATTGATTTTGAGACAAACTAAATTAGAAAGTGTGACATTTAGGTCGGTTCTGGTCGAGCGGGCTTGTGGAAACCCCAACCCAAAGAGTCGGTCTCTGAAGAAACGCGTTTCTCCATAAGTATGGAGAAACGTGTTCTGGATATCCAGAACCTTTGGGATGAATATCCAGAAAAAAAATTCTGGATATCAGTCTCAAAGGGTTCTGGATATCCAGAAGCTTTGGAACGGATATCCAGAAGTCTTTGGGACGGATATCCAGAAAAAAAAAGATTTGAAGCCAAATCCAAGGTCAAGACCAGAAATTGCTTATTGAAGGTTTCTGGATATCCAGAAACCTTCAAATGTATATCCAAAAATCATCAAATGAATATCCAGAAACATTTTGAAAGTTTCTGGATATTCATTTTGAAGGTTTCTGGATATCACTTTCATAAGCTTCTGGATATCCAGAAGCCTTGGCCTGTATTGTCGCGCGACAAGTCGGGCCCCGTTTCTCCATAAATTATGAAAAAACACGTTTCTCTCCAGATTTTAAGCAACCCAAAATACAGCTATTTTACTTGGACCTTTTTTTTTTTTTTTTGCACCGAGGACTTAAACCCTTGACAAAACTAATAAGATAAAATATGCGACCTATTTAAAACAAGTTCAATATTCGAATGGTAATAAAATATTAACTACCTAAACTATCCCTTAAATTTTGGCTCATGTACTGTACTTAACTATTTAACGGAAAAAAAAAACTGATAGAGTTAGTGACAATGACTATGGACGCAAAAAATTGTTAGAATAACTATTACAAAATCAAATAGAAATTACAGAAAACTTTTAAAACAGAAAATAGAAAAGAAAAGAGAATTAAACAGATTTGTCGAAGATGTTCGAGTCGTGTAAATACACACTCTCCTTAAGACAAATTTTGCCCCCTTACTACGTTGTGCTTGAGATTGTACCGAACGATTGCCTCCCAGGATGAAACGGATTGACCGGATGGTTACTGCACAATTGTACCTCCGGCGAACTGAAGTCAAATGCTTGGACAATATCACCACGATGCACTATGCAGGAGGCCAAAGGAAGAATTATCAATATGCTGCGAAATGGAATGTTGAGAGATTCTGAAAATCAGTGTCTTGTGTTGTTGTTGTTCTTTCCTTTATATAGTTGCCAAGAAAATCAAAACTGCTTGAAAATTAAAAGCCTTTTTCAATTTTCTTAATCATTGCAGTTATTGCGGCAGTTACACATGCGTTTGAAATCATAAGAAACGTTTCTGGCACGCATCTACTGATGCCCACGCTCTGCTGGTGCCCACATGCTGCTGGTACACATATGTTGCTGGTGCCCAGAAGCTGCTAGTGCTCAGAAGCTGCTGATGCTCAGATGCTGCTGATGTCCAGACGTGCTGATTCAACCAAGCATCCTAAGCGTCAGTTACAGTGGATCAAGTTTGGAATTTTTTTTTTCAAAAAGTGGGCTTGCGCGGATAGGCAATTTCAGCGCTACATTCGTGTCCGCAGGACGCGCATGCACATGAGTTCGGTAGCCCGAAGCCTAATTCGGTCCATGATTTGCACCCCCTGCGCACCTGTGCGCGAGAGAGAGCCTCTATGTACCACAATCTTACTCCCTACTAAAGTGTAGGAGTATATAAACTAAGCCACTTTTCTATCTTTTTCCAATGTGGGATAACCACATTTCCCCATTTACAACCCACTAACTTTGAGCATTAATATCTCATTCATCCCTCAGCCATTTTAGACAAATGAATATATGATTTCAATGTATTCATGGAGTAGAACACAACCCAACAATAAATTTGGTCATTTAACAAACAACCCATTTAGAAAATAATACATTATTTCCTTCAAACACACCTATTTTTCCAACAATCCCCCACATGAAGGAAATAATGAGGAAATGGTGATAAAGTCCGGCAGACGAAAACTTGCATACGAAGATGTGGGAATGCCCATTGAATCTTCGCTCGTACAAGCATATTTACTCTACTCGCAAATCGATAGACGCGATGTCCTTGAATCGTTATGCTTTTTGTGTAGCCGATCATATGCTTGACACAAGTATCGTCCTAACATACTTCAATTCTCATAGCTATGTTCAATCATGGCCCTGAACATATGCCTGGTTCTGCGAGAGGGTCTAAAAATTGAGCCTCACACAATTCTCCTCGAACCGCCCCCCCCCCCACTTCTCTCTCACATAGGTGATTTTTTAAAGGTAACCCGTATTACCCCGCTCAAATTTTCGACGCGTAAGAATCATTAAAAGCCATAGGCTTATCCTTGTCCTTTCGGGATGTCACTAATAGGAATGGACTTGGGGTTGTTTCCCCCACAGTGACGCTACAAGTCTTTTAACAGTTAGGTGGTCCCATTGAATCTAGTTCTTGGGATCTCCAGTCATCTAGATTGGGTTTTTCGCTGTGTTTAACTTTTCAGAGGCTTAAGTCCCATTCCCCTCGTCGAGCTTTCAACTAACTCTCTATTTAACCCTTTAGTTAACGGATCCGCTAAATTTTCCTTTGACTTAACATAGTCAATGGATATTGTGCCAATTGAGAGTAGTTGTCTAATGGTATTATGTCTTCGACGAATGTGTCTCGACTTACCATTATACATATGATTGTGTACCCTTCCAATCGCTGATTGGCTATCACAATGTATACATATTGATGATACGGGCTTTGTCCATCTTGGAATACCTTCTATAAATTGGCGTAGCCATTCGGCTTCTTCACCACATTTATCTAACGCTATAAACTCAGATTCCATCGTGGATCTAGCTATAACAGTTTGTTTAGAAGATTTCCATGATATAGCAGCTCCTGCTAATGTAAACACAAATCCGCTTGTAGACCTTGAGTCTTTTATATCGGATATCCAATTAGCATCGCTATATCCTTCAATTATTGCTGGATGTCTATTATAGTGTAAAGCATAATCCCAAGTATATCTTAAGTACATTAGTACTCTCACTATACCATTCCAATGTTCCGCTCCAGGATTACTTGTATACCGACTTAGTTTGCTAACAGTGTAAGCAATATCTGGTCTAATACAACTCATCAAGTACATTAGACTTCCAAAGATTCTCGAGTATTCAACTTGAGAAACTATGTCACTTCTATTCTTTGATAGATGTTGACTCATGTCTATTGGGGGTTCTAGCAATAGCTAAGTCACCCTTGCTGAATTTCTCAAGAATCTTATCCACATAATGTGACTAGCTTAAAGCAAGTCCATTTGATATTCTTGAAATTTTCATGCCAAGGATTACGTCGGCTAACCCCATATCTTTCATGTCAAACTTTGAGTTCAACCTATCTTTAGTGGATTTTATCATTTTATCACAGCTTCCTATGATAAGCATGTCATCTACATAAAGACACAAAATGATGTAGCCATTTTCCATGTCTCTAACATAGATACATTTGTCACATTCATTTATTTTAAATCCACTTTTCATCATGGCTTGATCAAATTTTTGATGCCATTATTTTGGTGCTTGTTTCAAGCCATACAATGACTTTACTAATTTGCACACTTTATTTTCTTGCCCCGGCGCAGAAAATCCTTCGGGTTGCTCCATGTAAATTTCCTCTTATAAATTCTCATTTAGAAAGGCTGTTTTAACATCCATTTGATGTACTTCAAGATTCCACAATGCGGCTATTGCAAGTACAATTCTTATGGATGTTATTCTCGTAACCGGAGAATATGTATCAAAGTAATCAAGGCCTTCCTTTTGCCTGTAACCTTTAATTACAAGTCTTGCCTTATACTTGTCAATTGTTCCATCCGTCTTCATTTTTCTTTTAAAAATCTACCTATATCCTAGTGGTTTGCTTCCCGGAGGAAGATCCACTAATTCCCAAGTGTAATTTTGTAAAATGGAATCAATCTCACTTTTAATGGCCTCTTTCCACAAAGGTCCTACGGAAGAGCTCACAGCCTCTTTATAACTTTGTGGTTCACTTTCAAGCATATAGGTTAGAAAATCTGGGCCAAAAGATTTTTCTACCCTACCTCGTTTGCTCCGTCGAGGTTCTACCTCCGCTTCATCATTTTCATTATGATGATTTCTTCCTTCTACTTCTTCTTCTTCTATTGAATCATGTCTCCTTTTAGATGAACTTGCCTCATCGCTTTTGCATGGAAACATATTCTCAAAAAAAAGAAGCATTTCTTGACTCCATTATAATATTCATGTGTGTATCTTGAATTTTCGATTCATGCACAAGAAACCTATAAGCACTACTATTGTGAGCATACCCAATAATATGCAATCAATAATTTTTTGTCCAATTTTCACCTTTTTGAGAGGTGGTATTGAAACCTTTGCAAGACACCCCCACACTCGCATGTATTGGTATGATGGCACTCTTCCATGCCACATTTCATAGGGGCTCTTATTTATTTTCTTTCGGGGCATTTTATTTAACACATAGTTTGCCGACAAGACGACCTCTCCCCACATGTTATTCGGTAACCCCGAACTTATTAACATAGCATTCATCATGTCCTTTAGAGACCGAATTTTCCGCTCGACAACTCCATTGGATTGTGGTGTGTATGGTGGTGTTGTTACATGTTTTATTCCATGTTGAGCACAAATACCTTCAAAAGGAAATTCATACTCACCACCACGATCACTTCGTATGACTTTTATTTTCCGGTTGAGTTGATTTTCAACTTCATTTTTATAGAGAACAAATTTCTCTATAGCCTCATATTTACTTTTGAGAAGATACACATAACAATATTTTGTGCTATAGCCTCATCTTTACTTTTGAGAAGATACACTTAACAATATTTTGTGCTATCATCAACAAAAGTCATAAAGTACTTATTGCCCCCTCGTGTTTGTGTTGACTTGAAGTCACATAAATCCGTATGAACCAACTCAAGTGGTTCATTATTTCTAACTACAGAATGGAACGGAGGTTTTGTAAACTTTGCCTCAACACAAGTTTCACATTTATGTTTGTAGTCTATTTTACATTTTGGTATGCAATTCATGTTAATTAATCTACGTATAGTATCATAGTTAACAGGTCCTAGTCTACCATGCCACAAATTGAAAGACTCAAGCAAGTAAACAGAAGAATTATTCATTTCATTCATCTTGGGCTTATTAGCCATTACATTGCCTTTTACAACCATAGCACTAAGCTTAAACATACCATCACAAACATATCCTTTGCCTACAAACATTCCACTTTTAGACAAAGTAATCATATCGAATTCAAACACAACACGAAAACCATGCTTAATCAAAACCGATCCGGACACCAAATTTTTCCGGATTTCGGGCACATAGAGCACATTGTTGAGAGTCAACTCTTTCCTGGAAGTCAACTTCAGCACCACCTTTCCTTGACCTTTCACATCGGAGGTGGCAGAATTTTCCATGAACAATTTCTCACCATTTTCAAGGGCTTCAAAACTACTAAACATTTCCTTGTTTGAGCAAACATGCCTAGTAGCACCGGTGTCAACCCACCACTGATTAGGGTTTGAACCCATCAAATTCACCTCAGAAATTACCGCCGCCAAATGCATATCGGAAACTTCATTCGAGATGACATCAACCATGTTTGCTTGCTTCTTTGGCTTTCTGCACTCGGAAGACTTGTGGCCCACAATACCACAATTGTAACAAGTTCCACCGAACTTTTTCTTGGAGATTCCTCCCTTTGGTTTCAAACTAGAACCACCTTTTCTGGGCCCAAACTTGCCTTTGGCTTTGCCATTTGCCTTGCCATTGGCCTTGGAGCTATCAACATGCTCCACCACATTGGCTTTCGCCACAAGAAGATTATTCAACTTCTTTTTCGCAATCCTATTCTCTTCCTCAATCCGAAGATGAATAGCAAGCGCTTCAACATTCATTTCCTTTCGTTTATGTTTAAGGTAATTCTTGAAATCTTTTCAAGCGGGAGGCAACTTTTCAATTATTGCCGCCACTTGAAAGCTTTCACTAATTACCATTCCCTCGGCATGAATTTCATGAATTATTATTTGTAACTCTTCCACTTGACTTTTAACAGTTTTAGAGTCCACCATTTTGTAATCGAGAAAACGGCCCACAATGAATTTCTTGCCCACGCCATCGATCTTATACTTATATTCCAAGGACTCCCATAGTTTCTTTGCAGTTTTCTTAACACTATACACATTGTATAGCGTATCCGACAATCCATTGATGATGTAATTTCTGCAAAGAAACTTCGAATGCTTCCAAGCATCAAGAGCCGAGATGGCTTGCCCATCCGTCTCATTCTCACCCAACTGTGGCGGATCTTCCTTAAGAAATCTCGCCAAGTTCAAGGTAGTCAAGTAGAAAAGCATCTTTTGTTGCCAACGTTTAAAGTCTTGGCCAACAAACTTTTCTGGTTTCTCACCATGGTGGTTCGAAATAGTTTGGACAACCACCCTTTGAGGGTTGGTTTCCACACGAAGCGCTTCCTCCACACGAGGATTCTCGAAATTGTTCCCAGCATTGGTTCCCATGTTTTAATCAGTAGCCATCTGAAACGAAACAAACAATTTTAGTTCACTGTTTTAAATAGTTTTCCTTCCAATGAAGAGACAGAAATTTGTCTTAAGATTGTTGGAATAACTATTACAAAATCAAATAGAAATTACAGAAAACTTTTAAAACGAGGAAAATAGAAAAGAAAAGAGAATTAAAAATTTGTCGAAGATGTCCGAGTCGTGTGAATACACACTCTCCTTAAGACAAATTTTGCCCCCTCACCACGTTGTGCTTGAGATTGTACGGAACGATTGCCTCCCAAGATGAAACGGATTGACCGGATGGTTACTGTACAAGTATCTCACGTGACGAAGTCGAAATGCTTGGACAATATCACCACGATGCAATATGTAGGAGGCCAAAGGAAGAATTATCAATATGCTGCGAAATGAAATGTTGAGAGATTCTGGAAATCAGTGTCTTGTGTTGTTGCTATTCTTTCCTTTTTATAGTTGCGAGAAGGAAATCAAACCGCTTGAAAATTAAAAGCCTTTTTAATTTTCTTAATCACCTAGATTATTGCGGCAGCTTACATGGGTTTGAAATCATAAGAAAAGTTTCGGCACGACCGCCGATGCCCACGCTTTGCTGGTGCCCACATGCTGCTGGTGCCTAGAAGCTGCTGATGCTCAGATGATGCTGATTCAGCCAAGCATCCTAAGCGCCAGTTATAGTGGGTCAAGTTTGGAATTTTTTTTTCAAAAAGTAGGCTTGCGCGGATAGGCAATTTCGGATACATTCGTGTCCACAGGACGCGCATGCACATGAGTTCGATAGCCCGAAGCCTAATTCGGTCCATGATTTGCACCACCCCTGCGCACCTTTGTGCAAGTGAGAGAACCTCTATGTACCACAATCTTATTTCCTACTAAAGTGTAGGGTATATAAACTAAGCCACATTTCCATCTTTTTCCAATGTGGGATAACCACATTTTTCCATTTATAACCCACTAACTTTGAGCATTAATATCTCATTCATCTCTCAACCATTTTGGACAAATGAATATATGATTTCAATGTATTCATGGAGTAGAACACAACCCAACAATCAATTTGATCATTTAACAAACAACCCATTTAGAAAATAATAAATTATTTTCTTCAAACACACCTATTTTTTCAACAAAAATAATGAGTTAGATGTGTTGTTTGAAGCGGAATTGAATTTAGTGGTTAAACCCACAAAAAGTATATAATTCAGTTATTTTTGATACACTTTTTCCTTTTCTTTTTTTTTGGAAAATGCATACTCCTCATGCCACAAATGAATATATGATTTCAATGTATTCATGGAGTAGAACACAATCCAAGAATCAATTTGATCATTTAACAAACAACCCATTTAAAAAATAATAAATTATTTTCTTCAAACACACCTATTTTTTCAACAAAAATAATGAGTTAGATGTGTTGTTTGAAGCGGAATTGAATTTAGTGGTTAAACCCACAAAAAGTATATAATTCAGTTATTTTTGATACACTTTTTCCTTTTTTTTTTTTTTTTTTTTTTGGGAAAATGCATACTCCTCATGCCATAATTAATATCCAATGATGCTTTTAGTTTAGTATATACTCCCTCCATTTCAGTCGAGTGTACACTTATTTTTTTTTTGATATGTTTCAGCCGAGTGTGAACTATTCAAAATAGAAGGGAATCTTCACTATTTACCCCACTCATTCTTCCTCCTATTTTACTTTTACACTCACAACATTCTCTCTCCTAACTATTCCTTCCACTCATTCTCTCTCCTATTTTACTTTCACTCACAACATTCTCTTTCCACTTTTTCTCTTTCTTACTTTTTATTAATCGGTGTGCCCAACATTTTGGTTCACACTAGGCTGGGACGGAGGGAGTATGACCTATGGCATTAATCTCATTAATTGAAATCATTATTCTTAGACTTATTCAATGAATTTTTTTGCCATAATTTAATAAAAATTAGGTATTTTTATGCAATTTTAAAAATTGTTATTAATTTACTATAAAAAATACTGTAAATAAAAAGAATTTAAAATTTCATAAAAGTAATTAAATTTTGATAAAATTAAGGTAAAAAATAATAATATCAAATGATATGCTCATTTCATTTCAGTGATCTTATGATTAGGCTTTCTAGTTATTTTAGGCAATCAGATAAATTTACTTTGAAAACAATAAAATGATATGCTCATTTCACTGATCTTCAAGCTGCAATATGACCACTGCTTTATGTTAAGTCTTGTGGCGCCATCGCCATGGCTTGCTTCAAGATCTTCATGTTAATGTTTCTCTCCTGTAGGTTGTGGCTCGTTGTTCATGGCTGGTTCCCTTGCATTGAGGCGGACGCCCCACATTGTGTGAGGTGGGCGCCTGGGACACAGGGGATGGGGCCTTGGCGTTGTTGGTTTGAGGCGGACGCACGGAGTTTGGCTTGGCGGGCGCCTCATGTGCCGAAGGTTGAGCGTGGATCAGATCAGCGCCAGGCGGCCGCATCATCATGGCCGAGGCGGGCGCCTCACTGGCCGAGGCTGTGGCCGAGGTTTGGTCGACGCCAGGCGGACGCCTGGTTTGGTTTGGTGCGCACGCCTCAAGGCAAAGCCGGGGGTGTTTTGTTTACGGGCTTCTTTGTTTGGTCAGGCCTTGTTTTGGGCTAGGGTTAACATATAAATATTGTGTTGTATCCCTAATGTAAACGTGGTAGACATAGCACATATCAAATAAAGAAGTAGTTCAAAACCCCAATTAATTTCTTCTTTCTTCTCTTCTGATTTCCTGATTAATTGCTTGTGTGTGTTCTTGAGTTTTGTGTTCTTGCTTCCGCTGCGATTGCACAACAACTGGTATCAGAGCACGGTTGCGATGTCTGGGGGGAATTCCATCACCGTGAAGTCCGACGTTCAAAAGTTTGATGGTCACGTGGAATGACTTTGCGTTGTGGCGTAAACGTGAGGGTGAAGGATTTCTTGAGTTCGGAAGCAAAGCTTGGGAAAGGTTCTTCGATATCCGGATAAACTCGATGATATCGAAGAAGGGGTCCATGGGAAGGAATTGCAAGAGCGGGCCGTACGATCGTCATACTGCGTTGTCTTGGAGATGAGGTGG